>MU228445.1:0-14235 GCA_018584345.1 Thuja plicata
AGGGATTTTCTACCTTCCGAAGAGCAAATCTTCCTTATGCTAGCTCACTTCTACTAGCACCCTGAGATAGGGGGAAAAGTCTAACTTAAATAATATGTGGACTATAATCTACTTAAAACAGAGGAAAAAACTACAAAAGAGAACTTAATTGAAATATGAATACACCAATTGTTTGAACCTTAGCAATAATATTCTAATGTTGTAATTATCCCTTGTATAGAATGGAATGAAAAATGTTCTAATCAAGAGGAAGACATTAATATGTTAACCATAAATTCTTCTTTAGAATATGAGGATTCTTATACATTCACATGATATCATTTGTGGAGGAAGAAGACAAGGAAATGGTTGAAATTGATCACGATGAAACTAAGAAATTGAAGAAAACATCCACATAGAGGTCTCAGTTCAACCTAATATACCGATAATTTCACTTTTTGCCACAATCAATATCACAACATATTAATCCCTTAAGGTTTAGAAGAAAGTGAAAGGAAGGACTTTGGTGACTCATCAATTCTTTGAGTACTTATACTTCCGTAGATGCAAATTTGGTGACATTGATTGTAATGTCCCGTTTTTATGTTATGTTGGACACTACGTGATCTAATGCAATGTTATGGCTAAATATATGTGATTATGAATGCAGAGCTATAAAGGTATATATGACTGGTAATTCCAAGTGCTATGAAATGAACTATTGAAGGATAATGCAATTATATATATGAATGGTAATTCCAAATGCTAAAATTGATAAATTGAACTAATGAATTATTATGCAAGTATGCAGTATAAATTAACAATGTAGTATGATGCAATAATTATCCAATGAATGAAGTTGGAATAATATATATTTACAATTGTATTCCCAATGCCACAATGGAATACAATGAATCTTAACAAGGCTACGACTACAATAGATACTTAGCAGTTCGAATATATATTAATGGTTGTCTCTGAAATAACAATATGGAATATGCACATACCCTGCAAGCCGGCTCCGATAGACAATGAAATATATTCTATTATGACAGGATAATCAATGGCAGATAGTGCTGTCTCTAATATGCTTGATAGTTGATATGACTTATGCAATCTTTGATTCTAGGGCCGTCTCTAATATGGAATTATGATTTATTCTTGATATACGGTGCTATCTCTGATTTGCTGTATAATGCCTGCACTTGAATCTATAAGGTTGCGATAACAACCAAAATTCTCAATGTGTGATGTCCACAAAGGGAATGGTTTATAAAATCAATAATCAATACACACCTCTCATAGCCGATCATATCATAATATTACTATGAAAGAATCAAATATAGGGATTCTAAAACTTTCATATGTATTTCATTTCCATACTAAGATCACTCAACTCAAACCCTACATTCATGGAAATGATTATATTCACCTGCCCTAACCTACAGGTTTCGTTGGATTCTCGAAAATGCCCTCCTCCCGCCCACAAGTGAACTGAAAAATGAGTTTCACTTTTCACTTTTTTTTTTGTTTATATCCCGTATTTGTCAAACTTTCGACAAACTCAGGATCATTGAAATTTTGATGAAATCGGGGTCATAAACAAAAAAATAATAATCTAACAAGCCAAAAAAGGCCTTGGTCAAAATTAAAGGTAGAAAATAGCTATCAAATGTATTAGTGTGGGATATGCTAGATCACATAGATAATGTAGGTATGTTTGCAGATTATAGTCAGTTGTTTTCTTAACATAGATTTCCGCGCTTCACAGATCCTAGTGAGTCCATTCCTGACATTGATGAACCTTCTGATGATGACGGTGCCATAGGCGGGGGGAGAGGAGGTGGGAGACAAAGAGCTCAATGAGTTCCTCAGAGGGGTGGTGATGGTGGTGGCAGAGCTCAAGGTAGAGTTTGGATGAGGGGTGGTAGGGTGAGAGTGAGGGGTGAAGGATTTGGTGCCAGACACACACAACATGTTCCTCTAGTAGGGTGGGGACAAAGACAACATAGAGTAGCTAGACATGCTCAGTTAGCACATGCTAGACAAATGCAACAGGCTTCAGTGATTCTGGTAGTACCAAAGGTTCTGATTGTTCCACAGGTACAGGTTGCTCCACAGGTACCAGTTACTCCACAGGCTTTACAAGTTATGGAAACACTTATACAGGATGTTAGGACTCTACAGGCTAGGATGATAGCTATGAGTAGTCGTATTGATCAGGTTGCTACCATGATGCAACAATTTGTGACTATGATGGCATAAAGGCGTAGTGTTGCAAGCATGAGTCAGATGCCTCAGACAGATCCTAGCAGTTCAGCCGACAGAAGTATAGATGACATAGGTAGCTCTGGTGACACAGTTGACACTGATGGGACATATGGTGTAGGTGGTGCCCCTAGTTGAGTTATGATCCAAATTGTTATATCGATGTACCATATGTATTTTTGATCAGGACTATGATGTACCTCTCTAATGATGATGTATCTCTGATTAGACATGATAGCATGTGATTTCCACTGTTTATGATATGAATCATTCTAGATCTCCATGATTATCTGATGATATGTGAGACTTCTTTGATGATATGCATTTCTACATGATTCTATGATACACTTACTTTACATGTTATGGATGCAATGACCTACATATGACATAGTTAGATGGATGCAAAATGTATGCAAAATGCATATTTACTTATAAATGCTTTTACTTATGATGTATGCAATTTAAATGGTAATGCAATGCAATGAATTTAAATGAATGCATGTTTCTTTTTTGTATTTTGATAATGCAATATATCTATGAGATGTACTTAAATGGATGACAAATGCTTATAACGCTCTTGGATAATGATTAATTCTTAATGATCTTTGACTTGTAAGAATAATGTTTAATGATTAATGAATGCAAAAGAAAGTCCCACATAGATGATTTGAACAAGAAATTAATGATGTTAACCCTTTTGTGATGATGATACCCCCTTAGCTTAGGAAATCCTTTTATGCAATTAATCTAGAATGAAAATGCATCTAACTGTCACTTTGCAAAAGAAATACAAATGGATATATTTTCATCATTGAGATTTGTAACCATTAACACGTACAACCATCACTGGTTGGATTACATCACCATGATGATATGAATACTTCTTTTATCTGATTTCAATCATTTTAAACTAGTAAAACCCTCCCTAGTTAGAAATCCAACTATGGGAGTCTGAATACAGATTTCATTAGATTCAATGTTGCAAGTGGATGTTGGTATTAAAATATGGAAGATCTAAATATCCAATGTATCTGTTTGCGTAAAAAAACAAAGATTGAATCTCCTCCATATGCAAATGTCCTCGATGATTTTTTGATGATCATGTTGTTAGACGAGTTTGCATATCTTATTGAATCAACCTCCAAACAGTCACCCAAAAAATAAAAAGATATCATGCCTTCATCATCGCCAATCTTGTATTGTTTCCATTTTTTTCAATAGAATTCCATCTATTCTAATCTTTTGATTGTTTTGCAAATTTCTAATCCTGATAATAAGGTCACGAAAGGTCAAGGATCAAGTTTCAAGATCGAACATTGGTTGAACAATGATGTAAATCAAAGGTTCAAAGTCTATATGTTGAATTTTTGACGTCTTAGGTTGGGTGAATCTCAGTTTTCTTTGAAATCCACCATTTTGAAAGGATGCCCCCAAGTGAATATGAGCAAAATTTTAACTTGGGCCAAAATGAAATCCGATGTGAACAAGGCTTGATAGATGCAACAAAGTTTCCCAGAGACTTTATTAGGACTATGCACAAATGACAACTACAATGAATATGTACAATGAGGATGGAGAAATGCAATATGTACAAATGAAACTAGGCAAGACTTAAGGGTAAAAAAGGCACCTGTTCACCATGTTTTCACCCTTTGAATTTATTTCTCTTTTTCTGATTGTTTACTTTTTTGTTGCTACCAAGGCACCTATTGCTAGGTTTTCACCAAGGAACTTTTTCTCTTTTTCAAAATTTTCAAATTTTTTGATTTATTACCAAGGCGCCTGTTTACTAGGTTTTCACCAAGATAATAATTTTTTTAGGATCCATATTTGAATGTTTTTGCTTTCTTCCTACTCAATTTTCTACATTTTTTTTTCTTTTTCAAGATTATTTCCAATGTTTTTGATTTTCTTTAGTATCTCTTTTCACATTTTTTGGATTATTTCAGGATCTCTTTTCACTGTACAAAGAATGATGCTTTCCTCTCATTTGATAATTTTTCAACCTATACACTTTCATCTAATTAGGTATAAACCCTTTTCAAGTGGATGCTATTGATAGGTTCTTGTAACTCTTCTCCCTCAGAGTCAGCCAATTTGTATGTTCCCATGCCAAAAGAATAAGTGATGATAAATGGTCCTAACCAGTTTGCTTCCCACTTTCCTTTATTTTCTCTTTCCACTTATTTCTTAAGATTTTATCTCAACACTAAATCCCCAACTTGAAATGTTCTAGGCTCTATCTTCTTCTTGTAATTCCTTTCCATTTTGTTTTGGTACACTTTAAGATGTTCATATGCTTGAGTTTGATGTTCTTCTAGTAACTCCAATTGTTGAAGCCTAGCAACCCTATAATCTTCATTTGTAATCAAACCATGAAGAGAAACTCTTAAGGATGGGATCTCAACCTATAAAGGCAATACAACTTCTACCCCATAGACCAATGAAAATGATGTTGCTCCTGTTGGTGTCCTTATACTAGTCTTATATGCCCACAATGTTGGATTTAATTGTACATGCCAATTTCTTCCTGAATTATCAACTGTCCTTTTCAAATTTGTGAGAATGTTTTTGTTTTTTGCCTCTGCCTCACCATTCCCGTGAGGATAATAAATGGAAGAAGAATGATGTATAATATGGAACATATCACATAAGTCATCCACATCTTTGTTTTTGAATTTCTTTCCATTATATGTGATTATAGAATGAGGTATACCATATCTACAAATGATGTGATTTAGGATAAACATTGAGATTCATTTACCCGTTGCCGTTGTCAAAGACACAACTTCTACCCATTTAGTGAAGTATTTTGTTGTAGTTATGATGTATTTATGACCATTGGATGAAGGTGGATAAATCATCCTTATTAAATCAAACCCCCATTGATAAAAGGGCCGAGTTGTAAATATTGCACTGGCGCATGAATCATGTTTCCATGGTATTGGCATTTTGACATATCTTGATAAAGTGACAAGAATCCTTCTCTAAAGTTGGCCAAAAGTATCCCATGTGAAGGATTTTCTAAAATTAACCCACTAGAGTGATACCCATAGATCCCCTCATGAACCTCTCATAAAGTTAATTTTGATTCCTCATCCTCTAGACACCTAAGAAGTGTTTCGTCAAGGCTCTTTCAATACAATGTGTCAAAAAGGATGGTATAACAAGAAGCTTGGCATATAAAGTGTCTCTTTTGATTGCGGGTTTGGTCCAAGGGTAAATTTTGGTCTTGTAGGTAAGTAAAAAGAGGTCCATACCAAGGCAAGTCATGTCCAAATAATAGACATGTGATTTGGGAATCAGGAAGGTCAAATGCTGGTTTCACCAATTCTTCCACAAAGAATTCATATTTAGCATGTTGTTTTGGAATTTGAAGAAGAGAGCCTAAGGTCACTGAACAACCCCACAATAGGTAATAATAATCATGCCAAAGCTTCTCCTAGGAATTGTGTACTCAAACTAAGGATTATTTTCCCTATCATGAAGTATATTTGAATTGTCAACCCAGGGATGTATACTTGAAATGGGACAACGCGATTTGTACACTAAGTCTCTCATAGAGTCATATCACTTAAGCTGTAGGAAGGAAAATGCATGAAAGAGACTTACACTATTGCTGCAGGAAAGTAAACACACACAACTACTTAATGAAATTAATGCTAACAACTGTAAGCTCAACTTTAACCTTTTCTATCAACCCAAAGCATTTACTATAATTATCCCTGCAAGTTCTGCAAAAACATACATGAGTTATAATGTTGCAGGAGGAAATAATAAATTCTACTTGAAACGCTGTAAATCTTGAAAGCAACTTAACCTAGTCTAATCTAATCAAACTTCCAAGTGGGACCCCTTGGTCGACTTCTACTAACTACTAACACAAAATATAACTCAAAATCACTCATTCATTATATTTCCAAAAAAACTAATTACATCATAGTGAAACAATGCACAAAACTAAAAGAGTAACTTTGCTATTCAAATGCAACAATAGTATATCATCCAACTAGCTAAAATTTAACAATCATATCCCTTTATATAAGGGATTGATATTTATTTAAAATAGAAATATAAGGTCTAACTGATTCATGCCATAAAGAAAGGAGAATGTAACGGCCCACGACAGAATATCATAAAGACTGGATAACCGCTTCAACAGAGTATTGACTGTAGAGAATATAAAGCATAGTTGTGTTCCTATATTCCTTGTAATGACAGCTCCTTCAATTTAGCAGGCATGTCCTACGGTGTTATAACGGTTCTACTCATCGCAGTTGGGACTTCATCGTATCCTCATCAAAGTTGCTGATCCACTCTCAAGCCGCTCCTCTTTTCTGGCAGGTTAGTAACACATGTATATATATTAAATTCAAATATTCAACTTAATCCAAATATTAGGACATACATTCAAACAATTATATGAAATACTGTGACATATATATATAATATTTAACAAAGTATTTCACTACTATCTACCCATAGGTTTTGGTTGTTCTGACTGTACTTATAGCATGATCACAAGTTCAAGTACTTAAAAGTTTCACAAGTGTTTTGGAAATATCTTAAAACAAAGTATAAAATTGATATAAAATAGAGACAAATTACTGGCCCATCATCTACCCCCTACAAGAATAATTATTGCCCTCAAGAATTACACTTCTTTACAATTCCTCTGAATTCTCCAACTTCAGTCTTTCCTCTCCTTCTGCTTTTGAAGGTGTAATAGAACCCTCTAGTTTTCTCCCAGAAGTCCATCCTATAATCTTCCTATAGCTGGTCTAATTTTGTAGCATTAATTTCATATAGGGGCCATAGAAGCATTGGTGGCTGAATCATCAAGGGACACCAGAGCTCACGCCAAATTTTACTTCCTAATTGTATGTATTTAGGTGCCCGGTGAATTGCTGCTTCAAGGTTAAGAGGACTATGTGGTTCAGCCTTCTTAAAAACCTTTGGCAACTTGTTCCATCTATTACTGATACCAGCTAGGGCTCTTTGAAATGTGAAGTAGGACATCCCTTGATACTATGTGTAGACTTCTTCCTTGACAACAAAAATTATATTCCTGGTTCTTCTTTTGTGCTCCCATAAGTGAGACTGAACCAGTCCCTTAGTAGAACATCGGGCTTACTACTTTCAACCCTCAAGGGTAGTTGTTCTGATTTTTCTTGGTCCCTGTAATTATCTAATTGCCTGTCATAATTGGCTTCATTTTGCATCCATGACATCAAGGCTCTTAGATGTATGTCTCCAATGTAAAGTAAGGGATTCCAATCAATCTTCTCAGGAATAATGAAGTTGTGGAGATACAATTCACAGACCAGGTTTTTTTGCCAAATAGGAAGGGTTTGGTACAAACCATAGAATTCCTGGGCTGTCTTAAACTCATAATCTTTATCTTTCATAGTCATCATTAATTGGAACAAGAGGAATTGCTCTTTCAAGCAAATGACATAAACTTTAGGAGGAGGCTTGAAAGATATAATTTGGTCAGCCAATTTTAAGGCATGATCCATCTTCTATTTCTATCTCTTCATTTGCTCCTTCAAGTCTTCTATTTCCTCCTTTTGATCATTAATCACTCTTTACATCTTCTTTCTTTCTTCCTTCCACAGAGTTGAATTAAGAACAAACAAATTATACAAACCGAAAAGAAAAGATTGTGGAGTAGGTGGGCCAAACTCTTCTAGATGAGTGTTTTGTCTCCTTTGTTCTCTATAGGCCTGCTCTAAATAGATAGTGAACCAAGTTCTCTGAAAATTCACTAGAGCATCCTGAAAGTGAGAGTGAGCTGATGGTTGAGGCAACCAAAGTTCTTCCTGATTACCTTCTTGAACACTTTGCTAACTTTCTTAGGGTTCACTCTGATATGTGGGAGGCTCGTTATCACATAAATCATTAAAATTTTGAGAAAGATCTGGATTTTCTGGTCGAACTGGGAAATTATCTGGAACATACTCAACATGGGGTTCTGTGGTAGGTTTTTTGAAAGGAACAGATTGACTATCTGGGGAAACTTGTGGAATTTTCCCCCTCATCTGAGAAATTCTCTGCAAGGGAGTGTCTGTAACCTCCACACCTTTCTTTTTAATAGTTTTCTTCAGTCTCTCTGTTGCAGGAGTAGTTGCTGCAACAACCAAATTTATTTTCTTACTTTTTGAAACTGTAGGTTTTTGTGGTTCATTCGCAGGAACTAAAGTTCCTTCACCATATTTTCTTTTCCCTTTCTTCTAGGAAGATGTAGGTATATTTCCCTCAGGAGTAGGAGAAGGCCTATTTTCCTCAATATTTTTAGGTTCTCCTTCTTGGGTAGCTATTTCATTAGCTGGCTGGGAGGGTGTTGCACTATCATTAATAGGTTTTTCAACAGATTCGTCCTCGGGTTGCAAAGTTTTAAACCTAAAAAAGTCTTCCCATGCCAAGGGAGACACATCTCTAAGGGATTTTTCAACTAAAAATTTAATTAGGGCTGGTGAGAAACAAAATTTGTATATCCTTTCTGGGTTTCTTCGACACTAATGCTCAACATATTATACATAAAATTTGGAATGTTTACTGGAAAATTATGCCTGATATAGCTAAGTAATTTAAAATGGTGTGCATGTAAATGATAAAGCCTTCCCTCACAAGTGAGGTACCTTATAATGCGCATCAACAACTCGTTGAATGGGGTAGGAAGTGACATGCGCTTGCATCCTTGTTTGTTTATCTCTAATGGAGGGTCTGCAGGAAGAGTGAACAAAGCTCAAGCTGACCTAGCATCATGTTCATTAGGATAGTGCTCCCCAATTTTTGGCAACCTTGTTACTTCTGCAATGCATTCCTCTGTTACCAAAACCATCAAACCCCATACATTTGCCTTTCCCTCCTCAAATGTGTTCATAAATTCTGCGGCTACTTCCTTGTCAAATTCTGTCTATTTTAGGAAATACCCAAGCCATCCACAAGCATTGAATCTCTGAACTACTTCTACATCCGTGAGTAGAATGGTATGAACCATTGGCTCATGGCGCATCAACTGTCCTCCCATTGTTCCAAAATTTTCCTTCAAATTTATGCTGCAATTTGTCAATTCACAATTTCCTCTGCTCTGCAACTTCCCAATTTCTTAATTTTTTCTTTTTTTTTTAAAAAACACTTTGAAATTAAGCTTCTAACTGCACTTAACACAACAATTTTTTCTCGCAATCCCTCTGTTGTATTTTTGATAATGAGCATTAATGGTTCTTTCACCAAGGAATTATAGCTTTAAGTGCAAGTTTTTCACATAACTTGATTATGTCTTCTCATGGTCACATCAAGTCAGAAATCAGGGATATTTGGGAACTATGGTATGACACTTTTGCGAAAAATAAATGTACTTAATGAAACAAGACACAGGTACACATTTGAACTGATAGACAATCTTGCAAAGAATGATAGGTACAACTAGTAGTGACATGGAAAATTAATACACTTCCCTACCCCCTACGAAATTAAGACAAGTGCCCACACTTGTCACACTTAGCATTGGGTAAGAAACTGGTATAATGCTTATTTATAGATATGTGCAGTATTAGATATAGTTATCAAAATGTGTGTGCTAAAAGTGAAAAGAACTAAAATTTTTTACCTGTCATTTATTTTCCACATGCGCAAAAAAGGTGGCGAGGATGGAACGAGTGCGGCTGATGCATGCGTAAGCTAATGTGCCATTTATTGAAAAATAGAAATATGGAAAGAGGTGATGATGTGGAGGATGTGTGGGTGGAAGGTAGAGAAGTGGAGTGGGTTGGAAAGAATAATATAGAAAATGAAAGGAGAATGGAATTTCATTTGAAAATGAAGTGTTTATTATGAGCAGACATGAAGGGACATTAGGTTGAAGCTACAGGAAGAAGGTTTGCACCCTCTGCTACAGGAAGTATTACTTGTTGCGCTTGTGGAGTTGTGTCTCTAAATTGCTGTAGGATGTCATCCTTGGTTTGGTATTGATGATATAGATGAAGTTGATTCCCGTTAACCAATAGTTTGAAATGAACTTGATCAATGCATGTCAGCTAGATTGCTCCATTGTCGAATACATGACCTATTTTATATGGGCCTAACCATCTTGTCTGTAATTTGCCTAGTGTTTCTTGAAATATGGAATCTTGAAATTGTTTGTTCTTGATGTGGAAGTCATGCCATTTCTTCCTCTATTTTTGGACAATCTCCGTGCGCTCCAACGCAGATTTTCTCATCTCATCCAAAGAATTGAGATGTAGCAGTCGGTCTTGATGTGCTGCAAGAAGATCAATGTTTAGCTTTAGGGTAGTACATAATGTTTTATGCTCAAACTCAATGGGAAACATGGCTGCTTTCCCACACAGTAATTCAAATGGAGTGAATCCTATGGTTTTCTTCCATGTGGTTCAGTATGGCCAAACTGCTTTAGAAAGGAAAATGCTCCAGTCACGATGGTGGAGATGAACTATTTTTGTAAGAATTACTTCTATTTCTTTGTTTGTGACTTCCACCTGACCATTGTCTTGTGGATGGTAGGGACTGGACTTCCCATGTCTGATGTTGTATTCTTTCATTAGTGTTGTGATCAGGTTTGATGTGAATTGTGCTCCTTGATCAGCTACGAGCTCTCTCGGCACACCATAACGGGTGAATATTTTTTCATACAGGAACTCTTCTACTTTATGATCATGTGCATGCTTCATTTCCTTCACTTCAACCCATTTGGTTAGATAGTTTATGCATACCAGAATGTAGGACTTTCCATTAGATGGGGGGTCTATAGGACCAATAAAATCCATGCCCCACTTATCAAATGGTGTGACAACCACTTGTGGATGGAAAGGCATTTCATCTGATTTTGTTGGACGACCCATCCTTTGACATTTATCACATTTTCTGGCATAATTAGATGCATCTTTGTGAAGTGTGGGCCAGTAATAACCTATTGTTAATATTTTTAGAGTTGTCCTCTTAGATACAAAGTGTCCTCCACAGGGCTCATCGTGACAAGCATGGAGGATATCATATGTTTCATCTTCATTTACACACCTTCTCATGAATTGGTCTGGACCAGTATAGAACAATATCAATCCAAGAAAATTGAAAACTTTTCTCAATGAGCATTCTTCTATCCTTAGGAGAGAAATGTGTAGGCATCTTGTCAGCTGCAAGGTAATTGGCTATATTAGCATACCATGGACTATTGGAAGCAATATGGAACAAATGTTCATTAAAGAATGTGTCATCTATCATAGAGGTATTAGGGTCATCATTCTGGAGTTAGGATAAATAATTGGCTACAACATTTTCTTTACTTGGATTTTCAATTATTGTTATATCAAATTCCTGTAAGAGAAGAAGCCATCTTGCTAGCCTGCCTGAGATGGAAGGTTTGTTCATAATATATTTTATTGCTGCATGGTCAGTATGAACAAAGATTGGATAGCCTGTTACATAATGATGAAATTTATTCAAACCATAGACCACTGCCAGTAATTCTTTTTCATTGACTGTATAATTTAACTCTGACCCATGTAAACTTTTGCTGATATAGTAAATGACCTTTTCAAGGTTATTCAATTTCTAGCCTAAGACAACACCAATTGCATAGTAAGAAGCATATGTATGTATATGGAATGGTGAAGACCAATTAGGGCCTCTAAGTACTGGTGTTGTTGTCAGAAGGGACTTGAGTTGTAGGAAAGATTCCTCATAGGCTAGTGTCCATGTAAACTCAACTTCTTTTGTAAGCAAGGTGTATAGTGGGCTAGCTATTTGACTGAAATTTTGAATGAAGCACCTATAATAGCCAGAATGTCCTAAACAAAATCTAACATCTTTTTGCTTAGTAGGTGTAGGCAATGTAAGAACTACCTCAATTTTTGCAAGGTCCACTTGGATGCCAGCTTTTGAGATGAAGTGTCCTAGCACCACTCCTTGCATCAACATGAAACATTTCTCACTGTTCAGGGACAAGTTGTGTTCTTGACATCTGCTCAACACTTTTTCCAATTTCTTCAAAGATTCTTTAAAAGTAGCACCAAATATGGTGAAATTGTCCATATATATTTCCATGCAATTTGGTGATATATCAGCAAAAACACTGATGATAGTCCTTTGGAAAGTGGCTGGAGCCTTACATAACCAAAAAGGTAACACAAAATATGCATATGTTCCCCAAGGACATGAAAATGTTGTCTTTTTTTGATCCTCTGGAGCATTGCTAATCTGATTACATCCTCTGTATCCATCAAGAAAAGAGAATTACTTTTTACTAGCTAGAGTATCTAGAACTTGATCAATGAATGACAAGGGAAAATGATCTTTCTTTGTTGCATTGTTCAGTTCTCTATAATATACACATATTCTCCATTTAACCCCCTTTTTAGGGACTATTACCAAAGGTGAAACCCATTTACTGTATGAGATTGGATAAATAAAACCAACATCCAACAACTTTTGCAGCTCAGTCTTTACAATTTCTCTTAAGGCTAGGTTAATCCTTCTCTAAGGTTGGAAAAGTGGTAGATTGCCTTCATTGATGTAAATTCTATGTGTACAGAGTTTTGGGCTCAAGCTTGTCATGTCTCCATAGTCCCAAGCAAAATATTTTTCATGTTTACAAAGGAGTTGAGTTAACAATGCTAGTTGTTGTGGTGGCAGTTTATTGTTAACATGAAGATTATGGCCAGGAGAGAGCTCCACATTAGTTGTCAGATCAAGCATTGATACTGTAGGTATTGGACTTGTAGATATCTCACAGGGTAGTAATTGTTGGATAATATTAGGTCCTACTGGGAAAACACAGTTCTCATAGGTAGACAACTGCAGAATAGAGATTTTAGAAATATATTTTTCTATGACACAGTCATTAGTAAGGATACTTTGAATCACATCATCATATTCTTGTAATTTCAGGAATGATTGTCTACGTAACATCATTAGTTAAGAAATATAGTTTAGCTCTTCTTCCTCATCTCCCAAATCTGGCCAAATAGGAGTACTCAAATTTGGTTGTGGTTGGACAGGAGGATATAATGCTAGCTTCTTGATTGCTTGGCCATTTGAAATTGTCATGTTACCTAATCTGCAACTAATATTAGCATCAATAGTGGCTAGCAAAGGTATTCCAAGGATAACTGGATAACCAAAAAAATTTACCTTAGGTGATAATATCAAGAAGTCAACAGGATACTCCCAGGAATCCAATGTAACTACTATCTCTTCTATTATGCCACTTGGTGTGACAGTAGAATTGTCTGCAAGTTGCAGGACTGTTGGAGTGGTCCTTAATCCCGCTATACTCAACCTATGCATGGTATCCTTAGTCATAACATTTATAGCTGCTCCCAAATCTGCTAGATCATTCTTCACAGACTCACCATTAATTATAATATCAACAACTGGGCTTCTAGGGTCAGAGTACTTTGAAATGTGTTAGAAACATAAAGTAAAATGAAAAAGATAGGGAAAGAATCCAAGAGAGTATGCAATGGAAAATATTTACCAAATACAGAGAGAGAGATAGATTTTCCTTCAATCGATCAACCACAAGTACAACAAAATGCTCCAAGAACCAAGGCAAGAACACAAGGATTTGAAAGGGGAAAAACAAGAAAAACCCCTTGTGAACAATATGAATATGGCTCAAAGCCTAAAGAATGAGAGAAATAAGCTCATTACAATATTACAGAAATGAGAATGAGAGAAGAGAGAAGAAATCCAACTTAGAATCCCTATGAGAACCCTAGAACCCTAACTTGTGTGTGAGAGCCATCTCTTAAGTAGAGATGAGTGGAGGAGTTTGCATGTAACTCCCAAACTCTATGTGTGCCACATTCACATTTGGTGTGTGCCATGTGTAGGAATCTTCTTAAGGAGGAATATCTAAATTCCTTAATAAAGGAATTACAAATAATATGACATGTCCTTGGTATATCTTTTAATTACATAGTTACCAAGGAAAGATTAATTCTAACATCCCCCTTTAATCTTTAC
>MU228445.1:34225-48634 GCA_018584345.1 Thuja plicata
CTTGCAGTAGATTAGATAAATGAATGGTTAAGTATATACAAGTGCAGAAATGATTTAAAGTTTTAAGAGTTACTGATTCACCCCTCCCCTCTCAGTAACTTGGCTAGTCTTGATTATTTCCAACACCAACTTCTTCAAATTCTTCATTCAGATTAATAGATTCTCTTGGAAGGAATTTGCCATGTACGCCTCGTCTTCTTCCTCTTCGATGCATTCAAGTAATTATGTAAACTTGTGAAGCAAGTTCAGGACTACAAACTACTATCTAGAAAATAGGGAACTATCTAAAAGTGAAAAATGAATCAATAAGGTCCTTAGCTTGACACCATCCTTGAAAACGACGCCAAAAATGAATAGCCCCACAATAGGTAATAATAATAATGTCAAAGATTCTCCTAGGAATAGTGTATTCAAACTAAGCATTATTTTCCTCTCATGAAGTGCATTTGAGTTGTCAACCCAACAATGTATACTTGAAATGGGATAAAACAATTTGTGCACTAAGTCTCTCATAGAGTCATATTACTAAAGCTATAGGAAGGAAAATGCATGAAAGAGACTTACGCTATTGCTGCAGGAAAGTAAACACACACAACTACTTAATGAAATTAATGCTAACAACTGTAAGCTCAAATTTAACCCATTCTATCAACCCAAAGCATTTACTATAATTATCCCTGCAAGTGCTGCAGGAATAGACATGAGTTATAATGCTACAGGAGGAAATTGTAAATTCTACTTGAAATGTTGTAAATGTTGAAAGAAACTTAACCTAGTCTAATCTTATCCACATTCCAAGTGGGCCCCCTTGGTTGGCTTTTGCTAACTACTAACACATAATATAACTCAAAATCACTCCTTCATTATATTTCCAAAAAAACTAATTACATCATAGTGAAACAATGCACGAAACTAAAAGAGTAACTTTGATGTTCAAATGCAGCAATAGTATATCATCCAAATAACTACAATCTAACAATAATATCCCTTTATATAGATGATTGATATTTATCTAAATTAGAAAGATAAGCTCTGACTAATTCATGCCATAAAGAAAGGAGAATGTAACAACCCACGAAAGAATATCATAAAGATTGGATAACCGCTTCAACAAAGTATTGAGCGCCAAGAAAATATAGCATAGTTGTCTTCCTATATTCCCTATAATGATGTTCCTTCAATTTAGCAGGCATGTCCTGTAGTGTTATAACGGTTCTCCTCATCGCAGCTGGGACTTCATCATTTCCTCATCAATGCTGTTGATCCACTCTCAAGCCACTCCTCAACTAATCAAATAATCCAAATATTAGGATATACATTCAAACAATTATATGAAATACTATGACATATATATAATATTTAACAAAGTATGTCACTACTATCTACCCATAGGTTTTGGTTGTTCTGATTGTACTTATAGCATGATCATAAGTTCAAGTACTTAAAAGTTTCACAAGTGTTTCAGAAATGTCTTAAAACAAAGTATAAAATCAATATAAAATAGAGAAAATATTGCCCCATCAGTCGCCATGGCATATGCTGCTCTATTTTTATCCCTTGGAATTTGCTCAAAAATTATCAAAGCAAAGTATTTTTTCCAATCAACTATCATCGTCTTGTAGGGCATCAAATTATCATCCTTTGTTTGGTATTCATCATTAATATAGTTTATAACTAGTTGAGAATCCCAATACACTTGCAGTTCTACCACTTTCCACTCTAAAGCCATTTTGATGCCTATGACTAGGGCTTCATATTCTACAACGCTGTTGGTGCATGGAAAAAGAAGTTTGTATGACTTTGGAATTGTGTAACCTTGAGGAGTAATCAAGAGAATGCCTGCCCCTGATCCATGTTGGGTGTAAGATCCATCAAAATAGAGTTTCCATGTTTTTTTTCCTCCACATTGATTATTTTTGAATCTAGAAATTCCACTTGAATATAATAGTTATCAACTAAAGGAGACTCCACCAATTGATCTTCTATCACTTTTCCCTTGATGGCATTTCTATCCACATACTCTATATCTAATTCACTCAAAACCATCACCCATTTGGTCAATCTTCCTATGAGAGCTATTTTTCTGAGTAGATACTTTAAAGAATCAATATTAGCAATAAGATTAACTTTGTGCACCAACATATAATGACGTAGCTCTTGGGAAGCAAAAACTACTGCGAGGCAAGCTCGTTCAATGAAGTTATAGTTGAGTTCATATTTGACCAATGTTCTGCTAAGATAATAGATTGCCTTTTCTTTTCTATCTTTATCTTCTTGAGCCAATAATACTCATAAAGAGTGATCTATTGCTGAAATGTACAAGAATAAAGGCTTTTCTTTGATAGATGGCATTAGTATAGGTGGATTCACCAAATATGACTTCAATACGGAAAAGCTTCCTCATATTGTGCATCCCATTTGAAACTGTCTTTATGTAAAAGTCTGGTGAAAGAATGCAATTTTTTCGCCAATTGAGATATAAATCTTCTTATGGATTGCAACCTTCCTTGCAATGATCTCATTTGGATTATGCTCTTTGGTGCATCCATTTCCATGATAGTTTGCACTTTCTCAGGATCAACTTCTATTCCCTTTGCTGATACTATGCAACCTAATAACTTTCTTGATTGCACCCCAAATGCACACTTCTTAGGATTTAACCTAACTTTGAATTGTTCCAACCTTGTAAAAATATTTTCTAAGATAGGTAGATGATATTTCCTTTCATGTGATTTAGCTAAGATATCATCCACATAGTCTTCAAGAAATGTATGCTTCATATCATGAAAAATTGTGGTCATTGCCCTTTCATAGGTAGCTCCAGCATTTTTAGGGCCAAAGGGCATGAAGTTACAACAAAATTTACCCCAAGGTCATGTGAAGGATGTTTTATCTTGATCCTTTGGTGCTATCTTAATTTGGTTATATATGCTAAATCCATCCATAAGGGAGAACATAGAATGTCCTGTCGTCAAATCCACTATAGCATCAATACTAGGTAATGGAAAGTCATCCTTTGGGCATGCCAAGTTGGGATCTCAGAAATCTGTGCATGCTCTAATTTATTTATCATGCTTTGAAACCAGCATAATATTTGATATCCATTCAACATAAGCTATATCCCTTATGAACCCCACTTTTAACAATTTTTCCAATTCTGCTTTCACTAGCAAGGCTATATGAGGATGCATCTTTCTTAACTTTTGATTCACCAACTTAACTCCCGGTCTTACATTGAGGTGATACATAATGAAACTTGGATCTAACCCTCACATATCTAAATAAGACCATGCAAAGTTAAATTTCTTTTCTTTGAAGAATTTGATGAAATCTTCCCTTTCAGTTAGAGTTAATGAAACTGCAAGGTGTATAAATATTGGTTCTAAATCGGCACCAATATTAACCTTCTCTGTTGTTTCAATCAAGATAGGATATCTTTATTCATCATTCTCTGGCAAGGTATCCAATCTCTCTTCCTTATGCGCCACAGTTGGGTTTTCACCTTCAGAGACATCCTTTATTTTTACTTTTTTTGGGTCTAGCACTGCTACATTGTGGTTTCCACCACTAGACCACTTCATTTTTTTAATTTATTTTCTATTTTTCTTTTGGATTGAGAGATTGTCCCTTTTCTTCCACTTCTATGCTTTGAGTGAATTCATTGGTGAAAGAAGTTCCACTACATTGAGGTATACGGCCACAAAATTGTCATTAGGAAAAGAGAGTATGTCATTTGGCGCGGATAGGTCCCAATCAATTAGTTTGGGATGGATAAGAGATGAATATTCATTGAGTACATTTGTATCCATTGATTTTAAGGACATGACTTTGTTAGAGGGTTCATACATTGTATCACTCAAATTTATGACATGGGCTTTCTCAAGGTGTTCCATAGAACTTGGATCAAAATCATCCTCACTTGAGTCCTCTCAGATTTCTAATGAATAAAACACATGTAGATTAAACCTAATGTTTGAATCTCCTAAACATGAACGTACCCATGGTTCACTCACCCAAGGAGTTCCATTTGATTCTTGTCTTAAATCTAATTCTTGATAATTATTTGTCCCTTGATTAGAACTTGAGGCTTGATCAACACTTGGTTGTTTGTTTGCATTGAATGTAGGAGCATAAGTGTGAATTACATACACCTCCTTGTCATGAAAAGAAGCTTTGGATAAGGAATCCCATTCATATTTACCAGAGTCATCTTTAATTTTTGAATCTACCATGTGGACGTGTTCATAAGAGTCTTTGAAGTTGTTTGAACCACTCCCTTGTTCTTGATACCCTATTCCCGATTTTTCATTCTTAGATCTCCAAGGAGGTTTTAAGGGTTCTAGAAATCCTTTATAACTTATTCCCAAAGGTCGTCTTACTTTATATCTCATTTTTTACATGATTTGAAAACCTTTTACATATTGATGTGTTTGGATACTCACATTTTGAACCCTTTCTTCATGGGAACTTGAAGCCTCCTCATCTTTGTACAACCATTTTAAAACCTCATTATCCTCTTCTTCCTTTGGAGAATTGTCACTTTCTCTTAAAAATGGGCATTATATTTTTCATTTTAATGAGCACTAGTTGGCCTCTCATGTGATTTTGGAGGAGGTAATTCAAACAAGGACACACAATATTCTCCAACACCCCTTTGATGGATTTTTCACTGTTTCTCAAATTTCTTCATTAATTTATCCATCTTTTGATAATGTGTTTCTTGGACACTTTCATTTTCAACCCTAGAGGGGTTTGAGTCTCCCTCCTCTTGATTTGAAATAATTAAATTAATATCCTTGTTACTTTCATCTGCAAAACTAACTTTCTCTTTACCCTTAGTTGATGTAGATGTGTTAGTTTTGTCTTGATTTGAGTTAATGACCAAAGTTGAGCTAGGACCATCTTCTTGCTTTTCCTCTCTAGGAGCGCTTGGGGTGGCCCCTTCACTATTGTGTGGGATTAATGTCTCATTCAAAGGTTTAACAATATTTCAATATTGGAAAAGATTCACATCTCCACTTATAGTAATTTCTTCTCCCATATATGGAAACTTGATACATTGATGGTATATTGAAGGTACCACTAGCATTTTGTGAACCATGGTCTCCTTAGAAAGATGTTATAAGTTAACTTCATTTCAAGAAATTGGAAAATGGTATATTTTTTATTGGCCCCACTTGAATAGGAAACACCACCATTACTTTAGAAGAACTTTCTTCATCATCATAGGCCTTAATAGTGATTTTCTTCTTTGGATCCACGACACTTTCAAAAAATCCTAGGGCTTTGACTAGACTCAATGTGAAAATGTTTATACCAGCTCCCCCATCAATAAGGAATATTTTGACATGGTGTTTTTTTTATCAAAACCTCTATATGTAGCGGAATATTTTGGCGATGATTAATGGACATGTCATCTTGTTTGGAAAAGGACAAACAATGAGGTGCAATGAGATGACACACCATGTTTCAAAATTTATCCACATCTAGGTTGTCGGGAATGGTAGTCTCCACAAGAGCCTTTTCTAAGATCTCCTTATGATTTGGTGAGAGTTTCAACAACTCAAGGATTTAAATTTGAGTAGGAGTCTTTTGCAATTGATCCACAATATTGTATTGCCTTTGACAAGAAGATGATTGATTAGGACCAATAGTCTTAGGGGTAATTCCTTGTAAGGTTATCTTTGATGCTTTACCCCTAGCAAAAACATTAGAGGTTTCCTTTGATGGTTGATCTTTTACAACAATAACATTGATAGTATTCTCATATCTTGATAAGGAATTGATTACATTATCATAGCTATGTGCAAAATTAACTTTGTCATTTCCTCTTTTATTATTTTGATTGCTATTTGAAGATTCTCTCTTCTCATGATTAAATAAAGGATTTTTTAAATCCACATGATCTTCATTGTTTTGAGGCCCTTCCACCTTTATAATCCCATTATCTATCAAATCTTTCACCTCATGTTTTAATCTCATGCATTCGTTTGTCTTGTGTCCTCTGTTTTGATGATACTCACGAATATGAGCATCGTTCCACCATGAGGGTTTAACTTGTAGTTCATAAGGCCCTGAATCTGGTAGGAAAATGATCTTGTTATCAATGAGAGTCCTTAGAGAATTCTCAAGTGGTTCATACAAGGGTGTGAACTTCCTTCTTGGTGACGGGCTAAAGAAAGGTTTTGGTTTATTAGCCTCTTTCTTGTTTTGCAAGTTGTTGTTGTTGAACAAAACCTTAGCTGGTTGGTTTACATTATTCTCTTGGTTAGAAGATCTTGTGAGATTGTAGGGAGTGGCTTTTAAATTATGTGCTTCAACAACCCCATCATTGACAAGGCCCTTGTTGGTGTTCTTAAGCCAAAAGTGATTGCTATTATTTGAAGCGCGATTGTTATTGTTGGAATTGTTGTGGTTGTTAGAAAGGTTTTTGTTTTCTTTATAAAGTTTGATTTCTCCACTCTTCAACAAAATTTCTTCCATTGTAACCCCGTTTTCATTCACATCTTGAAAGGAATGCAGACATTGCAATATCAATTGATAGTTCATCTTCATGTTTAAATATTCTTAAAGATGTCCATTTTTTATTTTTCAGGCACAGCTCTAGGGTATCGAGAAAATACCGCCCTCCATCTTTGTAAGAAAGAAAAAAATGCTTCCCCATCACATTGTTTTTTTTACATAGATTAATCATGGTGACCTCATGTTTGATGTTATATGAGTAATGCATCACAAATTTTGAGGCTAGCTCTTCAAATGATTGAATACCAGATGGTAACTTAGAAAACCATTCCATTTTGACTCCTCCAAAAGTTCTTGGAAATAATCTCATTAAATATAAGCTATCATTCATGAATTCCAAGCTTAATGCACAAAATTCCCTCAAATGATCTTGCGGATGAGATGCTCCATCATACTTGTCATATTTAGGGAAGACTGTATTCGTAGGGAATGGTACCATAATTCAGGATTTGTCAAAGGGGAATGGACATAAATATTCAATTGAAAATGGCTTGGGAGCCACTGTTTGCTTCATGTTATCCAATTGCATTTGAAATAGGTTAAATTGTTTTTTCATGATGGCAATTGGGTTATCATCCTCCTCTTTCTGCTTTAACTTGTTGACATCATAATCATGGGTAAGTTTCACTCCAGCTTGAGATAGGTCTAAGAAATATTTTTCCCTATCTCGTTCTAACAATTTATCCATGATTTTCATGAAAAAAGGACTTTGGGTTGCTTCATTAACCCTCTCTTCGGTGGCCTCCTCATCTTGAGGGTACCTATTCCCTCCATTATTCACATCCACACCTCCATTGTTAAGGTCTTTTCCTCCCTTATTGTTCCCATTATTTTTCATATCCTTATTCTCACCAGTTTGGTTGTTATTGGCATCATTGTTAAAATGATTATTGAGGTTAGGATACATGCATCCAAAGGGAAATGCCATATAAATAGGTGCTAATTCTTCTTCGATTTCAAAGGGTTGTTGTGAAGAAGTAGGGTTTTCTCTCAGAAAAGGTAGTTCTTGTCTCAGGTATGTTCCGTCTGGTTGCAATGTGTTCCTAATGTAGTGTGATCTTGCAAAAAATGACATTAACACGAAGAAAATATGTTTGCCTTCTTGATCAATCCTCTTAAGATTTTAACAATTTTGCAATGACAGGATTTGATCAGTCTGAGATGATGAACATGAAGAAATCTGAAAAGGGTATCCAAATATGATTTCAAAATTTTCAAAAACCCTTGGGAGATACTCTCTATTTTGATGTCTTAGTCTTCATGTGCTACTTTGCTGCTTAGTATGCACTGCTTTACTGGTTATTACATGTTTCTTTAGTTTATTACACACGCTCACTAGAAAATAATGAAGTGCTCCTTGTTTGTGTGTAGGCGTTATTTGATTGTTACTATGCGCTGCTTCAGGTCTGTAGGCATCACTTAAATTTTCACAAGAGATATTAAAAGTGTTTATACGCGCTACTTCAGGTTTGTAAGCGTCACATGAAGTCTTGTATGCATCAGAAGATTATGAAAAGTGGAGTCTATCATTTTTTTGGTAAATTTTCTTCAAAATTAATAATATGATAAGATCTTTATGGATGCTCTGCTTTTATAAAATGGATATAGAATCATAGCACACATAAAAAACTTGTCTTTGACCCCTATTACTACAAAAAAGTATATATTCTCGATCATTTTCATGGGTTTTAAACAAGAATGTCTTCAAAGAAATCTACCTAGATTCAAATTAGCTTGTAATAATGGCTCTAAAGGGTAGTCAACTAAATTACTTGGGTGCTTAGTAAAATTTACACATGAGAATATCAAATGAATCGTACAAGGGCTTTGTAGTCTTGATATGTGATTGAGGCTATTAACCCTACAAGTCTAGGCATTTGCTATTATCATCCTCTAAGTCTTTAGAATTAATGAGGTTTTTTTTTGAAGTGGGTGGAATAGGTTGGGTTTACCTCAATTCCCACTTTGGGTCATTCCCTCTCACTATCCTCGAAAAGGAAAATATTGGGAGGCAAGCCCACTAAAGTTCTAGCATGTTCATGTAAAGCAAGAAAGCGAAATGCTCAAATAGGTTTGGGAATTTGATTCACTAAAAAGGTGAAGAGAATATCCCTACTATTTTCACAGTTCCAAACACAATTAACAATTGTTCATTCCACCTCTTAAACTAAGAGATTTGAAGTGTTTTTGGCTTTTTGATTTGCTCAAAGAGTGAAGAGCATATACCTAACACTTTACTTCCATAAACATGGAGGTTTATTTTAGTGTTTGTTCTTTCTAACCTTTCTTTCTATCACCAAATTTGACATGTTTGGTCCATTTTGTTCAACTTAAAAATTTGAGAGCATATGCTTAATATATCTTTTGATGAACAATAATAGGTTTCTAATTAGCTAGATTTCAACTTTGACTTTCCACAATTTAAGAAAATGCGAAAGGATATAAGAATACCTCATTTCGAAGCTTGCAAAGGTTAGGCACTTTTTTGATATTTAACTTTTTCTTTTTGTTACTCACCTAGTGGTGATCGTTCCATCTCCTTTGCATCCTCTCCTCCAACAAATTAGTCCAACACAACTCACACAAAATGAGGAAATCCAAATCCAAAATGAATAGCTCAAATTCACCTAAAATTTAAAGTTCTTTTCAAAGATTTAAGGTGAATTAATTCAATTTAAAGAAATGTATTTAGATTTATAAGCTTTGAAAATTTTAAGATAATGATCATAAAGCTTTTCCTCTTCAAAAAAATTTCTAAAATGTTTGCATTGTGAATGCTTTTCTCATGTTTCAACAACCTTTTATCTCTTTATCCTCCTTGTGGATTAGAAGTTCAGGTTTTCTCACCTTTTGATGCTTTTCCATATGTAAATGAATAATTTTTTTTTCATTAGCTTGCTATTTTTAATGATTTGCAGAAATAAAAATAGATACAGGCCTCCATGCTATTTTATGACAGACAATGCGCTACTTTACTTTTCTCTACCCACTACTTTACTCTGCTCTACGCGCTACTTAACAACATACAAAGTGCTATTTAACAGAATGTAGAGCGCTATAAAACAAACTTAAATGCACTTAAAGAAAGCAGTAAAGGTGTTAGAAGAATCCTGAGATGCGTCACTTCGTCGTGCAGAGGCGTCAGGATTTAAATGAAATGCACTACTTCACTATATAAAGAGGTCAACATTTAGCTGACATGTGTCTCTTTGCTTTCTGATGCGTTGAAAGAATTAAAGATATAAGATATAAGGATTTATACACGCTATTTCATTGTGTAAAGACATCACTCTTTAGGTGCAAACATGTCACTTTACCTGCAAACTACAAATTCCTGCAACAAACACACTCAAACACACAAAAACTTCATAAAAATGTTAGAAATGAGACTTACAGCCCCACGGTGGGCACCATTTGTGTATATGAAATTTGTACCTTCATAAAATTAGTTTGCAATTATGATCAATTCAATGGAAATATAATAAAGATTAACTAAATGAATTGAAAACAATGCAAGAAACATATCATGGCTCTCTATCTAAGCATGCTAATGAACACTCTCAACTTTCACATCCATTAGTGACAGTCCTAGAAAGAGAAAGATAAAGATTATGCCTATTTAGCTCAAAATGCTCACTAAAATGCAAATTCAACATGTAATTGCTATGAAAATGAATCTCTTTTCCTATAGTGACGATGCTTTGCTCATGAAGTGTGTGTTCTTGTTAAATGCATAAAAATGGCTTCTATTTAAAGGGTTTCCCAAGGGTAGGGGTAGAGTTGATTTAGCCATGGTTAAAGCTTGGTTGAGTTAATTGTCTCAAAGGTTAAGACAATTTAAATGGTGGTTTCAAGTAAGGGGACAAAATGAGTGGTCAAGATGCAACTCCAAGAAGTGTGATGGAGAATCAATTTGGCTTGATCCATGTGAGCTCCAATTCTCAATCCTCATTGGTTGATTCAATTTATCCCATGTGATGGATGAGAAATTTAAGGGATTTAATAAAATGATTTATTTGATTTTATTTAGCCATGTGTACCCTTGAATGAGTTGGAATTAATTTTATTTTAACTATGTAATTAATTGATTAATCTCAATTGCAGAATTATTTGATTATTTGATTTAATTAATCCAAAGGCTTATGATAATTCAATTAAGTAATTAATTTAAATTGATTTTCTCACTTCATTTCTTGTTTGATTTATCTTTACGAATTTTAGGTGTCTACACCTATGCTCTCATACCATGAAAGGAAAAAATCAAGAGCAAAGAAAGGAACAAGAATCCAAGAGAGTTAATTGAAGAGAAGATTGTTACCATGAGAAATGCATAAACTTGGAGCAATCACCAAAAGAGCCAAGACAAGGAGACAAGACATTTTGAAAGGGGAAAAAAAAAAGAAAAACCCCTTGTGAATTATGAATGAGGCAAAGCCTGAGAGAGAGAGAGAGAGAGAGAGAGAGAGAGAGAGAGAGAGAGAGAGAGAGACATNATGAATGAGGCAAAGCCTGAGAGAGAGAGAGAGAGAGAGAGAGAGAGAGAGAGAGAGAGAGAGAGAGAGTCATTTACAATAACAACATAATAATGAAATGAGAGAGAGGAGCATTTCTTAAATAGAGATGAGGAGAGGAGTTACAAAGTAACTCACAAATCTATGAATGCCACCATTCATAATACCCGTGTACAAAGTGGAAACATCCTCTTAAGGAGGATAAACTATTTTCCTTAATAAATGAATTACAAAGAAATGACATGTCCTCCTACTTGTACTAGAAGAAAAAATACATGCAGAATACCTTGGTTTATCCTAAATTAAATAAATACAACCAAGGAAAGATTAATTGTAACAACTTTTAGAAAGAGGTAATTTTATTTTTCATTCTTCATTTTTCTTCTTCCTGATGATGAATCATAGAGAGTGATTAGAAAAAGGGACAATTTTTTTCCAAAATCTTATCAAATAATTGTGAGTTTTGCAAAAAGCATGAAATAAAAAAAAATAATACAAATTAAATAGTAAGCACATATAAATGTTTTAACACCCAAAAATTTCTATATACATCGAATAAGATTACATTATGCCTCAATTGAGATATTTCCAAACTTAGCACATTAAAAAGTATAATATATTTATATAGAGATTACAATACCAATATGTAGATTGGAACCTGACTTTTTTCATCCAGGCATCTATTATGCATTTTTCAAATAGTTTCTCGAAAATTGCAACTAAAGATGAAAAATATCTTTAAACATAATCTCTCTAAATATAAATAACTACAAATGGAAGCCAAAGTGAACTTCATGTATGTGAGGCTCACACATAATTTCTTAGCAAATATTTCCATGGGTCAAATCATTATAGTTTTAAATGATTGAATATGCATACAATAAGAGTAATGGTTTTTCAAGAGGAGTGTCTAACTATGGAGGAGCTGTAAGGTAGGAGGTCATTCATTCATAATTCCATTTTCTATTATTTTAACTCTAAAACATTTTTGAATTTGATTGTGTGAGTTCTTAAATCAAAGAATGGATTAAATGGATGTAAAAGAAAATTGTATTCAAATCAATAAATATTCTAAAAATTTGGAGAATTATTGAGGCTACACTTAGCTTCTTCAAGTAATAATTGTGCTTTATTTTTCATCACATCATCACAATGGTCTTTGGGAAGCTAGAATTGAGCAATTTTTTGTCAACAAATACTTTATATGAGGACATACCAAGTATTGAAGATTCTATTTTCAATTATTTTATTATTATTACTATTATTGTTATTTGTGTTTTTGGTAACAATTTTCTCCATTAAGGAAATCCTATTTTTTTAATATTATGGATGGGTAGCTCTAAAGAAAAAATACAGAAATGAAACCCGCATAATCCAAAGTCAATAGCATAATTAAATAATTATTATTTGATGTTGACACACATGCCAAAGGAATAGACTAAACCAAAAGTTAAAAGAACAATTTCTCCACCTAAACTCTATCAATAATAGTACCTACATTATATCGAGTATCATAAGAGACACGTCTATTTTTGTTATTTTGTTATACTTTCCTTTTATAAACATCATCTAATAATATTCTTGAATTAAAAAGAAGCATAACAAGGGTGACAACTCTTACAAAACACTAGGGAACTAGTAAGACATCACCAAATTAACCAGTCTAGATGACCTTATACATTAACAAATGATTGGATTTTATAGTAGAAACATAGTTGAGAGTCGATTGACAAACCCAAAACAAAAGACTTGATTAAGGGAAGAGATAATGGAAACCCTAGGGAGCATCCCTTTGATAGCAAAATACACCTTTTTATCAGATGGTGCCAGTCATTCTCAAGGAACTCTAAAAGCTCCTTGCTACCATCTTCATCATTCTCTTGGGAATTCCTTTGGAGAAGACACAACATTTTGGCAATGTTGTACATTACTCAAGCACCAAATTTTGCAATCCCCTTCACCTCTTTCTCTAAGAAATTTATCCTCTTGATTAGAACTTGAATTTTTTTGGATATTCTTAAATAAACAAGGTAGTTGTTAAAGGTAGACAAAGTATCTGTAAGATCATCTGCATTCACCTCATCCCTTCAAGGATGTGAACAATGTGTGTAGTGTTTTTACCATTACCCGAGCCTTGCAATTCATTAGCTCAATTAACCCTTTTCACATTTGGTCTAGTAGCCTCACCCATAGCCCAATCCACTATCAAAACCCTAATCGAACCTCCCATAGTGATCCCCTCAGTAGGAGTTTGATCCATAGAACCTTCATCAAACCCCCTTGGAAGATTATTCTTCCCAACAGAACCTCCTTCCTCTTGTATTTTTTGCCAACTGTCGAAATCATAAACATATTTTTGCCTTTGATTTACTAGGTCCTTGCCCCTGTTTACCTCCCCCTCAAGTGTTGTTCTCTTCCACTTTCCTTTGACCAGGATTCCAAGCTCTTACACCTCTATCATTATTCATTTTTCTATTGTCTGCTCTGAAACCCATGATAGATAGTATAGAATCACGATGATTACTGTTAAGGCTTTGACTTCCACCTTTCAAGCCGCCCACAAGAAGATAGTGAGTTTTAATTTTGGAAGCGTGAGGGTAATTCATAACTTTCCTTTTAGCAGCCTTCTAGGAAGGTACCCCATACTTGGAAATAAGATACACATTCTAATAATTTGAGCACCTGGTGCTATGTCATTTCCCTTTTTCAAACAATGATTGGTGGGTGTAGACGTCCAAAAATATTAATATTATTATTAATATTATTTTTCGTATTATTCCTCTAACTATTTAATTCAATCAATTAAATATTTTCATTTATCAATAGTTTAAATACTATTCTAATGTATTTTATTTAAATACATTTGCCTCCACAAAATCCCCTTTTAATAAATTTATATTTATTAAATCTTCCACATTTCCTAATTCTTCTAAAGCATGATTTATTCAAATCTAAACCCTAGCTAGGAACCTATTAATCCTACCCTAAAGCCTACCCTATTCCTACCCTACTCCCATCACCTCATTTCCTAAGTATGCTCCCACACCTCACTGTCCTCTAACCATGTTTAATGGGTGATTCATAACCTTTTTAAGGCTAATGGAATGCTCACCCACATGGGAAAATTCTCTCCAAAATGGGCACCCATAGCTCTTTAATTCTCTCTTACAACTTTGTCTCCTCTTTTGAAATATTGAGCTACTCAATATTAATGCCAATTTTGACTCAAAATTGGCCATCTTTTAAAAGTCATGTGTCTCCTATGTGGCTCTTATGTGGATGCCACATAGGTGCCACTTCATCCAAGTCTCTTCCTCTCTCCAAAAACTCTATAAATAGAGGCCTTCTCCTCTCATATTTTCATCTCTCAATTTGC
>MU228445.1:51557-63300 GCA_018584345.1 Thuja plicata
TTAAGTCAAATCCCATCCTTGAATGTCCTTAAACTAAGCATTGTTTTAGGATAATCCCCTTTGTCTTTTGCAACCTCATCACCTTGATCAAAAGGTTGGTTTGCATTAACAAAGAATCTCGTCCGCCAAAGACCACAAGTCTGTCTTAGGTAGACAATCATATCCACTTGATTCTACACTAGGGAAAACAACCCTTAATCCTTGCCTACATCAAGTCATCCTTAATGATAGAATAAGAAGCATAAAAATGCAAATATAAACATGGAAGAGAACACAAAGACATAGAGATTTAAAGTGGTTCACCCAATCCCTGGGCTACGTCCACCAACAATGAGTCCAATATCTTTATTATTATCTAGTGATTACAATCTGAAACCTGCAACTCAATACCGTCACAGGAAGCTATGAAAATCCCTCATACAATGAAATATCGAAACCCTAAGCCCTTTTCACAAGCATATTTGACCTAACTTGATTAGTGCAAAAAATACTCCGACTAATAGAAAATCAATGGTTGACCTTTACAATATTATTAAATCATTGTTGGCCCCTTGACCCCGCCTGGGGCACTACCCCAGGACCCCACAAGGGGCTCTGCCCCTTGACCTCGAGCATGGGGCCCAAATAGATATGTCTGGGGGGGAAACTGCGCCGAAAGAAACTGAGTCTGATTAGGCTCCACATACATAACACTTAATCCATAGAAGCACATCCATCATCTTAAGCACATCCTAATCCTAGTATCATCATCCTTAGTTTCCTAGGTGCATCTTTCCATACATCTTTCATTTCATATTCCTTTAGGATAATCATTTCATGCCACCTATCACACGAGCCACTAAGAAGAGGAAGAACATGGATCCTAATCTTGCCGCTAGCTCATCTAATCCTATGACTGACAATACCAACACCACGGTCACTTATGCTCCTCAACCCAATGATCAAATTGAACATATCTGGGTAGACACTAATGAAACTCCCACTCTAAGTGCCGTGGAAACATTTATCAATCATCCAGCACTTGTCCACATGGTAAATGCCATGAGTGGACATAACAACAACTAGGTACTCTTGGACATCCAACAACAAGGACTTCAACTTTCACCTTGGATTATACCCACACTTGTCACATGACCTATGGAACCTCCAAGGGAATGTCCTTATCCCACTAGAAATGAAGTTTTTGATCCACTTCAATGAGCCCTACAAGTGGGAACTCTTCTCGCGCAAGTAGTTCATCCCTCCATTCCACCTTCCATCATACTCACAACACCCTCATCTACCTCTGGAGCCCCGCCTCTTGATGCCACATCAACACCACAAACAATACCCTCCATCACTATGGAAGCACCTCTACAAGCCACAGTTGCTCCTCTTTTGCAAGCAATCCAAACATTCATTGCAAACTTTCCACCACCACCAGTTAGCACACAACAAACCACTATTCCACCCATTCCTACTCAACCCGTTCAAAGTGCTACAACCAGTTCACAACATCAAAGCACCCAAGTCTCCATGCCTATTCTACCTTTCTTCACCACAGGCATGCCACCTACCAACGCCTACAACCAACCCTTATTTCTGCAAGGGTCCACTTTTCTTGCTCCACTAGCAACACAATCGCAACAGATGCCCGCAGTTCCACCTCAAACGTTGTTCAACTCAAATCCCACCACATTGCAACCATCCATGAATCCCTTTGCCATACCCCAAATGCCTATCCAACCTATCCAACAGCAACAACAACAACCTCTCCAACAAAAACAACAACCTATCCAACAACAACAACAGTAACCTATCCAACATCAACAACAACCTATCCATCAGCAACCTATCAAACAGCAACAAAAACAACCTATCCAACAACAACAAATCACCAACCCATTCACATCCCAAGCGCAACAACAACCAATCAACCCCTTCATAGCTGCACATCCCACTATCCAAACCACATAGCAGCTGCAACCACAGACGCAGGGGGAAAATCCCTTCATGGCACAACCACTGCAACAGTTTGCTACTCCTTTTACACAACCCATGCAACAACAACAAACTCATTCCACCAACTACATAGCCATGCCATCTTCTACTGCATCACAAACAATTCTCCCTCCACAACAAATTCTCACTAGGGGCATTCCGCCGCAAAACACTTATGCAAGTGCGCAACAGGTTCATCCCACTTATCCAACGCCGCAACAAATACAAGCATATTTACAACAGTTGCAACAATCTTATCAAGTGCCGACACCTCCTCCACTGCAGTATTCCACTCAACCCCAGCTTCCACCACAACAACCCGTATATGTTGACCAACAACCACCCTACCAAACACCACAATATCCCCCAGAGAATCCTCCATATTCGCCATTCGATCCATATCAGGCGCAAGGGAATCCTACAATCACAATCAATAATCCTCCCCCGCAAGTCAATCCTGAATGGGAGGAAATGAAAAATGCTCTTAAGGAGTTAAAAGCTAGGACATAGACTAAAACATTCAAGTTCGAGGAAGTGTGTCCATATCTATTTGACCAATCCATCACTGCTATACCCTTTTTCAAACACTTTGAGACCCCAAAATTTGATAAATATCAGGGGAAGAGTGATCCTGTGAGTCACGTGAAAGAATTGTACATGGCCTATCAAGTATTAGCCTATAGCGATAACTTCCTCATGAGACTATTTCCCAAAACCTTGGGAGGCACCGCTCTTGAATGGTTCTACAAAATCCCTTATGACATAGTCTTTACTTTTGCAGAATTATCTAAAAAGTTTGTGGCCCAATACGCACATAATGTCAAAAATGAACTCTCACTCCTTGACCTATGCAATTCCAAATAAAAGGGAGGAGAAAGCCTGGTTGATTATCTTCAGCGCTGGTAAGGGCTTACCACAAGGTTGTCTTACCAACCCCTAAAACAACATCTTATCAAAATCTTCATTAACAACCTTCATCCTAAGCTTTCTTATCACATGCACATGAATTGTATACAAACTTATCATGATATCAGAATAAAAGGTATAGACCTTGAACGAGGCCTCATAGAAGAAGGTACCATTAATCACTACAAAGAATCCTAGCCTAACAAACATAACAATGATCGATCATGATACTGCAACAAGAACAAGAATGCGGTAACAGATGGAGCCACTAACACCAAACACGTTCAAGTTGTGGTAGCTAGTCCTAATCCACCTACCCATACTTATCAACAAGCACCACCAATGTATCCACAACCTCCTCCCATGTATCAACATCCCAATCCCATGTATCCTCAACCAACATATCAACAAAGCATGCGCCCTCAAGGTGTGCCTATCTATCCTCGTCCAGGGACATCATATCAATACAACTACCAAGGTCCTATGAATCAGACAAACACAATCTCAGTCCCGCATGAATAACAAAGACCTCGCACTTCAAATATGCCACAACGCATGTTTACCCCTTTGGGTGAACCTATAGACGTCATTTTCCACAAGTTGGTCCAAGCTAACCAAGTCGTGTATCCTAAAACACAGCCATTTGATGATTCAACTCCTAAGCCAGCTTGGTATAAAGACAACGAGTACTGTGAATACCATCATGTTAAGGGACACACCACTCTCAAATGCATGAAGCTGAAACACTATATCCAAGATCTCATTGACCGCAAGGAGATTGAAGTGGACTCTCCTACCCAATCATCACCAAACACAGGCCTTAAGATTTATCAAAATGCATTCCCTAAACATACTTCTGGTATAGGCCCAGGCAATCCTACTCAGTCCTCTGATCAGGGAAAAAGTAAACAAGCAGAAAATGTCATTAGAAAATATTATACCAATGCATATATCAACTACGATAATCTCATTAGCTGCATATCCGAAGTCCAGTCCTCTGTCAATGTCATCCATGTCAAGGGTGCCGATAACCAATGCACCATCACCACTCGTAGATGTAGGATAACAGTCACAGGTGCTAGTCCCGCCCCATCTACTGGGACCCAATACAACATTTGGGAACACCTAGGGAATACTGCAGCTCAAATTTCCATCCTGGATCTTCTCCGCACATCACCCACTTATCAAGAGATCCTTAATAAAGCCTTGCAAGAATCTTGTATTCCCAGCGACATCAACCTCGCTGAATTCCAAAACCTTTTCGGACACCTATTTGCATCTTGTGGGGTCTCATTCAGACCAACAGACATGCCCTCAAAAGAAACTGATCATAATCTCCCACTCCATATCGCTGTCATGGTTAAAGATTTTGCCATCAAATGGGTCATGATAGATAATAGATCGGCCCTAAATTTGTGTACTCTAAAATTCATAAAATAGTTGGGTTGTACTGAGGATGATATAACAAATAATGTCATTACAATAAAAGCATATGCCAATCTTGAGCGTACTTTCGAAGGCACCATATCATTGCCCATTCAAGTGGGCCCAGATATCTAGGAGACATTATGTCATGTTGTTGATCTTGACCTCCCCTACAAAATCCTCCTCGGACGCCCATGGATTCATTCTATGCAAGCCGTCCCATCCACCTACCATCAATGCATCAAATTCCCATACTAAGGCATTGAGATCACCATCTGCGTAGATCCAAAGCCCTTCGCATACTGCAATGCATTGGAGACATCCTTTCCACATTCCAATCACTATCCCGGGATTGATATTGGTACCTTTGTCGCCAGCTCATCTCGAACCCATTCAGACCCAGAAACAATCCTCTCCTCCACCTTGTCCACGGTCAAGATCAACAACAAAGGTTGTGGTGAGTATACTTTATCTGATGCCTTCACAGTTGGAGCACTGCCAATTGATCCTCACACTCAAGGACGCCAGCCAAATCTAAGAAAAATAGAATCAGAGACAACCAAGGCACTAAAATTTGGTCCTACCACTTTTATATCAAAAGGTATTTTGACTAGCCAGGAAATGGAACCAAACATCAACCAATGGCTATATAAAGATCCGCCACCCAAGGACACAAGTCGTCTCAATTACTTCAAAGATAAGTACCCCACAGCGCACAAACTGGTGACAGAAAAATGGAACTACCAAGGAGGTGGCCTTGGTTATTAAGAGCAAGGAATGAAAGATCCTATTGTACCCACCTGACTAGAAAGCACCTGGGCCTTGGTATGGGCTCTGACATGAATGGGGGCACCAACAAGTTCATCAACTATTCCTCTTGTCGATCCTTGGGAGAAATCGCTGACATCAAAGATATCTTGGAAGAGAAAGTTGTGAGAGCTTATGATGATGTTTTTGATGATGAAACCTTCCTGGGCAATGCTGTCCTACAACAACTTTCCATCCTCTTCATTGACCTCCCCCTCCGCCATCCTGAACTCATAGACTGGGACCAACCAAGTATCGTACACGTTGATGAGTTCCAGAGTGAGGATGCGCTCCTAAGCTTTATGGGAGCAATTGAGCAAAGTAGTGACTGGGGGAAAGACTTAGCATATGTCTACAAACTGGACCCAAAAGCATATTTTGGGGAAGAGGAGAACTTTAGTCACAAAAATGACACAGAAAATAAAAATAAAAAAGAGAAAAATCAATCTTCTAGTGAAAACCCCTCTAGGGTGCTATCTGATCATAAAAAAGTAAAAACAAAGAGTGTATCCCCTGATGAAAACCTCTCTGAGGTGCCAGAGGATGAGGATTCTCCTCTTCCTCTTATCCAAGATTATAGGCCTGAACAGTCATCAATTCTCATTGAAGAAGCAAAACCTGTTAACTTGGGTACCAAGGAAAATCCCGCCATCACATACATAGCAGTGTCTCTGTCTGAAGCAGAAGAAAGTGATCTTATCACTTTACTAAAGGAATCCATCAACAAGTTTGCATGGTATTACTCCCACATGCCAGGGTTAGATCCCAACTTGGTGGTTCACCATCTATCAGTGGACCCGAATATCAAACCTGTCAAGCAAAATCTCAGAAAGATGCACCCTCAAGTGGCACTACTTGTCAAAGCGGAGCTAGAAAAATTAGTCCAAGCCAAGATCATCCGCCCCATTGACTATTCTGACTGGATCTCCAATATGGTGCCCGTCTCTAAGCCTGATAAATCAATCAGGATATGTACAGATTTCAGAGATCTCAATAAAGCATGTCCCAAGGATGATTTTCCATTGCCAAACATAGACATGATTGTGGATCTCACAGCAGGACATGAGCTGTTGTCACTCATGGATGACTTTTCTGGATATAATCAGATTCACATTGCAGAAGAAGATCAACATAAGACAACATTCACAACCCCTTGGGGCACCTTCTGCTATAACATGATGCCTTTTGGTTTAAAGAACGCTGGGGCAACCTATCAAAGAGCCATGACTGTCATTTTTCATGACATTATTCACAAAATCCTTGAAGACTATGTGGATGACATCTTGGCAAAATCAGTAAAGAGGGAAGATCACCTAAATGTTCTAGAATGCATCTTTAACATAATTGGACACTACTTCTTGATGCTCAACCCTAAGAAATGTGTCTTTAGAGTCACATTAGGCAAACTCCTAGGGTTTATTGTATCCAGATGAGGCATTGAAATCGATCCAAAGAAAGTACAAGCTATCATAGAAATGCCTCCACCAAAAACACTCTGACAACTACGCAGCCTCCAGGGAAAGATACAATGTGTGCGCTGTTTCATCTCTCAACTAGCAAACAAGTGCCAACCATTCACTCATCTCCTATGCAAAGACAACACATTCAAGTGGGATCCTCAATGTCAGAAGAGTTTTGACAAAATCAAAGAATACTTGGCTAGTCCACCCATCTTGGTACCTCCTGTACCCATTCGACCGCTCATCCTATACATTTCTTCTACTACTACAACACTGGGGGCGCTCCTCACTCAATTAAATGATGAAGGCAAAGAATGAGCTATTTATTATATCAGTCGAACCTTAGTGGGTTATGAGCTCAATTACTCTCCTATGGAAAAAGCATGTCTGGTAGTGGTCTTCGCCACTCAAAAACTTCACCACTACATGCTTAGTCACACAACCAAGCTCATTTCAAAGGTGGATCCTCTGAAGTACCTACTCTCCAGGACTACACTCACAGGTTGAATGGAAAAATGGGTTATGTTGCTAAGTGAATTTGATATTCAGTATGTCGACAGAAAAGCCATCAAAGGGAAATTCATTGTCGATCAGCTAGCCAAAGCACCATTGGTAGATGCATATCCTTTGGTCACAGAATTTCTAGATGAGCATTTGTACATGATAGAATAACAACCAACGTGGAAACTTTAATTTGATGGGTCCTACATAGCTCATGGCGCAGGGGTAGGAATACTTTTTGTCACTCCTCAAGGTGACTACATTCCCATGTCATTCAAATTGGGATTTCCCTGCACAAACAACATTGCAGAACATGAAGCGCTAATTGTAGGATTCCGTATGGCAATAGAATGGAACATCACAGACATCCAGGTCTTTGGTGATTCCCAACTCATCATCAAATAAGTCCTAGATGAATACAAACCAAAGATGACAAATTGACGCCATATAAGCAGATGGTTGACAAGATGAAAGAAAACTTCCTTCACTTGCAGATAACACAAGTACCACATTTACAAAACAAAGATGCTGATATAATGGCCACAATTGGCTCCCTCCTCGAGATTCCTCACGAATCTACGCAATACGAATTCTTAGTTGAGAAACTACATGCTCCCGCTTATGAGAACGATGAATCGAATCGCATATGTATCTTGGTTGGTCCCCAGTCCACGTGGTACCACGATATCCAAGCTTACCTAAAAAATGGTATCATATCTCCTCATCTCACTACAAACCAATGCCAAAACTTTATCCGCAGAGCTTCCCGATACACCCTCGTAGCCAATACCCTTTATCGTCGAGGTTATCACAATGTGATCTCTAGATGTCTAGATGAAAATAAAGCTGCCCAGGATTTACAAGAGGTACATGCTGGAATCTACACTTCCCACACGAGTGGCATGGTCCTAGCTAAGAAACTTATACGTATAGGATACTATTGGCCTACAATGGAACATGATGCTTGTGAGTTCGTCAAAAAGTGCCTACCTTGTCAACAACATGCTAATTTGATCCATGCTCCTACTCAGGACCTCAGACCTATTGCGCCTCCTTGGCCCTTCTCTTGTTGGGGTTTTGACCTCGTTGGTAAGATTACTCCCCTCTCTTCTAAAGGCCACAAGTACATAATCACAGCTACGGAGTACTTTACAAAGTGGGTTGAAGCAATTCCGCTCGCACTCACTACTGGTGTCTAGATATCCAAATTCATCCTCTACCACATGGTTTGCCGCTTCGGCATACCCTCCACCATCTTCACAGATCACGATACACCATTTGAAAATCAACACGTTAGTGATCTCTATGCTCGCCTCCATATCCATCACCGTTTCTCCAGTCCATATTTCCCGCAAGGTAACGACCAAGTTGAGGCAACTAATAAAACCATCCTCATAATCCTCAAGAAAGTTGTCAATGATACTGGTCGTGACTGGCATCTCTAGATCAATCCTGCCCTCTGGGCATATCACACTTCCTATCATTCTCCTACTGGAACTACTCCCTACTCCCTAGTCTACGGTGCTGAAGCAGTCTTACCAATTGAGGTTGAACTACCCTCCCTCTGAGTATCTCTAAGAGGCCTGATCGATGATGAAGATTACCGGGTAGCACGACTCACACAACTGGATCTCCTAGATGAAAAGCGCCAGCAAGCTTATGATCACTTGATTGTTTACTAGAATAGACTCAAGCGGAACTATAACAAGAAGGTCCACCCACGCCAGTTCCAGGTAGGGGACCTTGTGCTAAAAGAAAATCAGAAAGTGGGTACTGATCGGGGAAAAAAGGCAAGTTTGAAGTCACCTAGCAAGGCCCATATGTTGTCACGACATGCTTTGTTTCTGGGGCATATCAACTCTCTACTCCTGAAGGAGAACCATTGAATGATCCTATCAACATCATTCATCTTAGGTTCTTCTATGCCTGAAGGCTGGTTGTTCATTCTAGTTATCTAAGAAAATTCATAAAAAGTATAAAAAGTCCTGAAGAAAGAACAAAAATAATGAAAAATAGTCTTGAAAAAATACTAAAAAGTAGAAAAATGAAGCTGAAAAAAATGATTGTCCCAATGAAAACCTGGTAAACAGGCACTTGGGCAATATAAAAAAAAATAAAAAAGATCCAAAGAAATCAAAAAGAAAAATAAAGAGAAAAACTTTCGTCTAATGGTGAAAACTTGGCAATCAAGCGCCTTGGACAAGTATGGGTGATGAAAACCTGGAAACAGGCATCAGACATATTAGACTGTTCCATTATCTATCAAAATCTCATTTCTTTCCATCACCCACACCATCTCCACATTCCCTAGATTCCTTGGGTGTTCGCATATCAAAAGCACTAGTCCACAATGATCTTCCTATCTCATATCCTGAGCTTTTGTACATATAATCTTGTATATTGTTGTCCATATGTTGTACTATTTCGAGAGCCCTGAGTGTCAGTCCGGTATATTTCCCGTGTCTTGAGTTGCTCCTTATCCTACATTGGTTATACAGTTTGCTTGTAGTGCGCATTTGATCAATCAACTTGGTAAGTCCCATCTTTCTGGAAATGAGTCTTGAGGATGTATCCTTCCTCTCATCAACTTAAATCTAGATCATCATCATCTTTGGGTTCTCATAGGATGTATCTTTCCTCTTGAATTAATCAATCAGCACAGGCATCTATCACGTGCATTCAGACAAGTAACATGATCCAATCAAATCCTGGCAACAACCTTATACATAATCGCTGTAACTAATCATTTGTAATTAATCCGCTCAGTTTGATCCTTGTACATTTGTAACACATTCCATCTTCCCACCATCATGCTAACATCCTGAGTCATCGTCCTGCTAACATTCCTTGCCTGATCCTCCATAGTCCACCCGTCTGGTTTATTAGTTGATTGTGACACACAAACAAAAAAACAAAAAAGAGAAAAGCTCTTCAATCGCACTTTGCATTCCTTCGCCATGGATGCTTTGGGAATTGAAAGCAAGGAAATTGATGCAGAGGACAACCGAAAGAAAATCCAAGAACAATAGAAGGATGATCTGCCACTCACGGTATCATTAGTTAGATTCATTTTAAGATCATTTAAGGCATCTTGCATAGTTAGATTCATTTTTAAGATCATTTAAGGCATCTTGCATTGTTAGATTCATTTTAAGATCATTTAAGGCATCTTGCATTGTTAGATTCATTTTAGGTTCATTATCTTGCATTGTTAATTCATCTTGCATTAATCATACATTTTAGGTTCATTATCTTGCATTGTTAATTCATCTTGCATTAATCATCCATTTTAGGTTCATTATCTTGCATTGTTAATTCATATTGCATAATTCATTCGTTTAGGTTCATCTAACATTATTACAACATCTAGATTCATGTACCAGTTGCATATTTAATTCATTTAGTTTCATTTTAGTCTTGCAATTTGTTACAACATCATTTAGATTTATTTGGCATTCATATACATATTCATACAACATCAACATATATACATCACATACATCATAAAATCACATCACATCCCGCATCCACACACGTCAGTACATCATATACATATAAGCATCATCCATCCTGCATAAGTCATACATCATATATACATAATTAAGTCATCCATATGCATCACATCCTACAAGCATAAAATGTTAGTAATCATATAGTATGCATCAACACATCATATAGATCATACATCATAAATCTCAATATACATGTATAAATCTCAAAAATACAAAACTGTGCGTTACCTAATCATTTGATGAGTCATGCTGGTGGCTGTGATGACTCACCTCCCTGCCCTGGTGGTGGACGTGGTGGCATCTCCACCGATCCCTGTGAAGCTGATGTCCACATTGTGCTCTAAGAACCTGACCTCTCTGAGTAGTCTCGCCTCTATCCCTTAAGAACTAGCTGATGGTACAATGCCCTGTAGTGGGATACCTCCCTACCGACCCTGTTCGCATCTCTGTGAGCTGCAAACACCTCTGCCACCACCTGTCCTACCCCACCTACCATAGCTGCCTACCTAGCGATGTCACGCTCAGCCCTATATCCCTCTGCCTGTCGCAGTGCTGCATCCCTCTCTGAGGTCAATGAAAAAAATTTCTTTGTAGCGTACTCGATATGTAGGGTCAGTGTATCCAACTGGCCTGTGAGGGTATCTATCTCAGCCCGTAAGTCCCTAGTGTCCTGCGTTAGGTCCACCATCGCAAACTCCCCTGAATCCACTCGGCCTTGTAAAGTGTCCAGTGAACCCTCTGCCCTGTCTGCCTGTGCCATCTTAGCAGTCAGTAATCCCTATATTCGGGCAATCTCCACATGCAAGCTTGCATCAGACACCACCGCCATGTCTAGTAAACTACACAGTCTGGTACACTCTATCTGAAGGTTGTCTCACTCTGCGATGACAATATCATGAGTCTCCTATGCAACATACCCTACGGGTGGCCCCTGTGGCCCCTATACCTGTGGTGGCATTGGTGGTGCCTGCACCTATACCTGTACCTACACCTATGGTGGCACTGGTGGTGCCTGTGCCTGGTCCTGTCCCTGTGCTGGTGGGGGCTACTATGGTCCCTGATCCTGTACATGGGCCCCTGTACGAGGTTTAACCCATCTCTATAGCCTCCTCCTTTGACTAGCTGCTGAGGTCTCTAGGGCATCCCCGATCT
>MU228445.1:85770-114049 GCA_018584345.1 Thuja plicata
ATACATGCTTGTGGATTGAAGGATTCAAATCCTCCACAAGGACTTTTTCAAGCAAGGTGAATTTATGCATTTACTTTGTCTATTTCTGCAATTTCAATTACATATATTTGAGGTTAATTCCAAAACCAGGGTTTGACTAAGGCAAACCCCTCCCCCACAACAAACAATCCTCTTTTTCTTGCAGACACAGGTTCAGGACTGCAGATTTGGACACAGATCTGGATACCCTTTTCGGCTTTCTTTCGAACGACGCAAACAGATTCTCTGTCGGACCTGTGCAGGTCAGGGTCGACATTATTGGGTCAGGGTTGATATTTGTGGGTCAAGGTCAACCTTTTTCATAAGATGACATCGGAACGGAAAAATATTTTTGGGTTTTGTTCGTCTCTGCGTTCCGGTTTGGGATCATCTGTCAGTTTTTCTAGAAATAGTCTGCAGACCTTAGAAAACAACATTCTTTGATCTACAATTCTTTAAGGTTAGTACACTTCTCCTATTTCTTCAATTACTGTCATATATCATATCTATACATATAATTAACAGAATTTAAGGTATCCTTCTTGTTATTCTCTTTTCCAAATAGTTGATTCATTTGTGCATTAGCCCTTCCTTTGGGTTAATCAACTTGGATCTTCCATTTGTGCATTTGGAAATAGAAGAGGAACATCTTATCTTCTCCCTAATCACAATTACAATATACAATCAATCAAAATCAATTAAGTGTAAAGAAGGGTTAAGGAATTTAATACACTTTAATCAAATCAAACAACAATTAATAAACAATCTCCTTTACCGCTTTCCACCACTTTACATTTTGGCACCCTCTATTTTATATCATTACAAGATGTCTAAAAACATCCTTTAGTACTCTTATTAATTAAATTAAATTAAATTAATATTCCCATGTAACATTATAATTAATTTTAATTAATTAAATATATTTCTTATATTCTCCTACCTATTTAATTAAATTTGGTTCATCTTCTATGGTATCTAAATTTAATTTAAATACCTTTCCCCCTAAATGTATTAAATTTTATTTAATACACTCCTCCTTTAAATAAATTTTAATTTATTTATTCCCTCCACATTCTAATATTCTACTAAGCTATGATTATTCTAAACCTAATTCGGATTAATCCTAAATTTAGCATAGATTCCTAATCTATACCCATCACTATCCCCACTAAGCCTACGAGAATAAACAATCCATATGGAAATTGAGTTCACTTCCATTTATATTAAAAGCCTTAGTTGTCCTGTGGCCGAATCTAAACTTGTTTGTCATACACTTTGGCCCCTGCCTTAAATATTTTGTATTATCCAAGTTTATAATAATATGTTTAAAATATATGAAGTGATACTAATATTAAAAAAACTATTTAAGATGGATGATTATTTATATTTATTTTCAAATTTATATTTGAAGAATTTATCACCTTTCTTATGTAAAACTTAATATTTGAATATGTAATATAATAGGTGTGGTCCTTCTAGTTGTGTTTTGCCTATAAAAATAAATCTCATAATTTAAAAAAAAAAATAGTTTTTAATATAAATATATTTATTTATAAGATATGAAAATAAACATATATAAATGTCCATCTTAAATAAATTAAGATAGATAATTATCTACATGTATTTTGATATTTATATTAATTTATTTAAGATGGACATCTTTCTCTCTCTCTCTCTCTCTCTCCTAGGTATTATTGTTATAGTATAAATATTAATAAATAATTAAAACTAATATTGTACTATTATACAATAGAGAAATAAATAATAATAATATAATACAATACTAATATTTAAATAATTATATATTACTAATGCTATTACCATCTAATATTAATATTAAAAAAATGAAATTTATAATATATAACTTAAAAATATAAAATCATAAAATTGAAAAAAACCTAAAATCATAAAATTGAAACAAGCGTTGAAATCAAAATGTTGAATTTCGGCGGGAGTTATAGGATATCTGATATTATTAGATACACGATTATGCTTGGTATTTGCTTTGGGTTTTGGCTTTGTAATGCCAAATGTGGATGGTCAACGCAAACGACGTGTTCACCATATTTCATCTGATCTCTAGACTCTGACCTTGTAGCTGACAACCTTTTTTCCACCTGAAATTGATGAAACAAAAAGGGTTTCTTAAAGAAATTATCAGCTTTCCATCAATATAATTGTTGTCAGAATTTGAGTTTGGTAAGTAATTATTACTTATTTTCTAATTGAGTTATCTCTAAAGTCCTAATTGACAGACTGAATGAAAACAACTATAACTTTCAAACGGTTTAACCTTTTTGAAATCCAAAACATGCGTCACATTCTATGTTTCACCTACTATAAGAAAAAAAAAGTTTGCAATTTTGTAAAGTTTAGAATTAGTTAAGGTGGTTAGACACGAGAGTTTTTTTATTTGAATAAGTTGTAGTAGAAAATTCATAATTAATTATTTATTTGGTAAAAAATTACACAAAAATATGCGTCACATCTAGGCATGAGTCTACTACTTATATCTAGAATCTTGTGAAAATATATCATCATTTGATTGTGATTAAGGTGGTCAGACATACACATACTTTTTATCTTTTTTTTTCTGATATTTTCGTACTACTGCATTGAAATCTAAAATATTGAACAATTAGATTATTTTTTTTTTTAGACAAGGGCTTGTAGTTTAGAAACTACATTCAATTTCCTACAGATTATGTTCTTACAACTTTTTCACATAAGGTTGATAATATGTTCAAATTTTTACGTCAAGTTGACTAGCTTGGTATACCACCATCCTGCACATACCCTTAATAGAAGAAAAATTCCTCTATCCAAAACTTACAATTTCAGATCATACTATGACCGTACGAGTCCGTACCATGCACAGAAACAAAAAAATTTCCAGAAATTCAGGGTTTGCAATTAGTTTTCTTCAAATCTCCATACAATGTGACATCCCCCTTGGATGTATGACCTCCTTGTGTCTAAATAGACTCATCCCAATGGCTATAACCAACTTTCAAATTGTTATCAACCATTTTACACTTTTGAGCAACATTTGAAAAAGTTATCGAGCAACTTTTCAATGTTGCATGACAACTTTTGCATTGTTGCTCAAATGCATCTATTAGACCAATCTAATGACAAAATGGATCAAATCTATCCATGTTAAGAACAAAATCAACTAATTCCCTTGTAAATCACCTATTCTACGTAACTGAGACCCTTGGTTCAATTTGGCATCTAGGCTTATAACAATACCTTAGATCCAATTGACTTTACAAATCGTCTCCTTATTACATTTCTTGACCCAAATGGATCCACATTCACTCCTATCCTAAGTGTCCCTTCCTTAGGTCAATGGAGGTGTCCTAGGTGCCCTGCACCATTTCTTCTCGTGAAAATGCATTTTATATTATTGAGTGATTAGCCCTTGAAACATGTACAAACTATGCAACAAACTATGTGTCACGTGTCCAACACTCAAAGTGTGCATCACCTGTCCAACACTCAGTGTGTGGAGCGGAAATGCAAGAAATAAGGCAGCCAACAAGTGAAGATTCCTAGAGAAATTGAGTGCACATCAAAAAATACCCATATTGCTAAAAGTTTTTAGCCAATGAAATTCTAGAAAATTAATTTTCTAGATATGTTTTATGAAAAAAAATGCATCTCTACTTTAGTTAAGATAATCATTTTCGTTCTATATATTTTTTAGTGAAAGTAAACGTTTTTTAATTAATTGACAAATAGCTAAAAAGTTCTCATAGAATACCTAACCATATATATTAAATTAAAAACATAAGCATAATTCCTAATAATTTTTTTTTGTATGAATAATAATTTTTATTTTATTATTACCTCCTTGCCTCAAAATAGATGTTGAAGCGACCCCATAGGACCTTCCCCGAACACCTGAGTTATCGCTTTCTTTAATGTATAGATTTTTTAAAAAAAGTCCAGAGCTGAGGCCCACTTTGGCGTGTAACTATCCAACTTGGGTTAATAAAACCCTTATTCTCACGCTGAATTAGTCCGGTCTACTCATACTGTCAACTGGGAACGCCCAGTCGTCTGTTGTATCGGACAAAGCAGAGGGATTATCTTTGCCTGGACTTCCTTGCAAAGACCGACTAGTGAACCAGTTTTCTAACAAATCATGCAACGACACGCGCAATTACTGCGACGTTTACGCGCCGTGCTCGTGACTGCCAGGCTACTCTGCCGCTCGCGACCAAATGGGATTCAGCATAGCGGTTCTTACGACTTTGGGTTTTGCATTTTATCTAGGGTTTTGCTCTACATATACATTTTTTTCTTTTTAAGTTAAAGGAGGAGGGCAGGGCCCGATTTACAGTGTGTGGCGCAGAAAATGTGGTCGTTTGGTATGGGCGCGTGTTTGCCAGGTCGGAGCCGCAGTAGAACAAGGGTTTTGATTGCCCCCGCCATTCCTTCCTCAAGATCCTTGGCACTCCGCATTTCTTTACTCTCTCCAACTCGCCTACGGGGCGCCCCTTTTGTTAGGACTTATGGACACTTGTGCTGGAGGCTTCTCATCCGTTCCTTTTTCAGATCGCCCGCTCCCCTTCCTTCTCAAAGAAAGCTCAGATTTCGCTTGCACAGGCTCGTTTTGGCTCCTGGTAAGTTTATTCTTTTGAGTTGCTACTGGCGGCGATCGTGAAGTTTATTAAATCTGGACTGTGGAAGATGTGCAAGGGTAATCAAGAGTTATACGCTGTTTGAGTTGCTATTAAGCTCGAAAAAAGCATTGTAAGAGGAGTTTATTAAATTCAGTAGAGCAGTGCATTTTATTCCTTTAGTTCTAGCGAGTGGGTTCCTCTTTTTCTTCATGGACGTTTACCCCCAATTTGTTCAAGCTTTTTCATTTAAATCGCTCTCGGGGGTTTTGGTTATCCCCAATTTTGTATTGTACTATTTTACTTTAGAGAAAGGCTTCTAGACTGTTATTTCGTGCTCATGTCCCGCTTATTTTAGTCTAAAAGCAATGTTTACGCAGACATTTTGATGGTTGAAGGTCGTCTTGGACGCATACTGTGCATAGTGCGTAATGATTCGTAAATAATATTAGAGCATACATCTATGGGCATAAAGTTGTGACCGTAATTATATTTGTCGTTTCCTTAAAACATTTTGATGGTTAAACCATTTCATTAGGATCTTTTACAATGAATAGAAACACGTTGAATGAATTGAAAATAGAAACTAAATTGCTCGTGTCATATCAGATTGTAGTCAAACCTACCATTTGACAACATGCATTACTTTATTTTATATATGTGTATGAGCTCTTTATTTCTTCAGAGTTAAGAAAAAATGACCAAAGAAGAAATTACACAGCATTTCAAAATAAAAAGTTTCAAATGATAGGGAAAACTAATAATAGGAAGGTCTTTATACAAATTTTAACGATTAATTTAAAATATTATTAATGCCTTTCAAATCAATAAAACAGACAGTAGGGTCTTTTTAAAATTATAAGAGGATATGTATATGGCTTAGTATAGAATTGTACATTACTTTTCAATAGTATCATTAACTATTGTTGATAAAATTTGAGTAAAATTTAAATAACTTTTATAATATTTAAATATAAGAAGGATGAGATAAGAGGAAGAATAGAGGGATAAGATAAGACAGCAATAAACAAAGAAATAATGTCTATAGTCTAAGTATTACATTACTGAGAAAGATTAGATACCTTGTATAAGAAAAGAGGAAAAAACCATTCAAGTGGGAAGAGTATATCTATATTGAAGAGAAATTAAGTGAAAGATCTACGTATTTCAAAGATAGCAATAATATATCCTACAAATAAAATATTAGTTGAAAGCAATATTTCTCACAAAATGTATGTGATGAGAGTTCCATGAACAAACTCAAAATTTTGAAGTTGTTGCCTCAATAAAGACTATGGCCAATAAGCCCAAATCATCTTAAATGGTTCGAAGGCTTATGAATATTAAACATTCATATTGAATTTGGAGGAAAAAATTCTTATATAAAAAAATTGAATATATTACTTGAAAAAAACCTCTACATTTTAATTTTCCCCTCCTTTTATATATTTTAATTCTACCCTCTTTTTCTAATAAAAATAGAAAATAATTTTTTTTAATCTTAGGACTGAGTTTCACACTCCTCAAATCTTTCACCAACATGTCCATAATAAACTTTTGTGATATACCCTGAATATTTTGCAACGATATGCATTTCAATTACTGTCCAAAACTTCCTAACATTAATTTAATAATATACACAAATAAACATATTAAAAGCATAATATAAATTATTCTTAAGTCAAAGGTATTTGTAGGCACATGATTGATACACTAATCTTGTAGAAGTACGTGATACGGTAGACGATCGGAGCTGACTAACAAACATGTTTACTTTAGAGATATCATTGACATCTAATATAATCATATAAGCATATATTAAATTACGATCATTGACACCCAATATAAGATAATTGTGGTTAATATTTAAAATATTTTTAAAAATTACTTTCTACTTACCAAATAAAATATTAACTACTTTCGAATTCTTTCTACATTTCCAACTATTAATACAACAAAGGCCAAACAATACGAGCTGTGATAAGCAATTTTATGAAAAAAAAGAAGGGTACGAATGCATTAACTGCTGTTAAATTTGCAAAGATACAGTAGGTAACAAAGAAAAAGGCGAGGCTTAGACCATCGGCATTGGATGCCCAAGTACAATAACATTGATCTGTCTTTCAAACAAAACAGACAAAAAGACAAAAAAAAAGAAAAAAAGAGCACCATGATCTTCCCGAATCGAGATTCAGAAGCCATTTTTGTCCGTTGCAGACCGCCTATCCGAATCGCCCTCCGGAATGTCTTTTTCGGAACTGCCTGCAAAATGGCCGGTAAGCCTGCTATTTGGGCCCTCAATCGTCCATTATTCACTATTCGCCTTACAATAATTCAGTGAAGTGCAAAAATCCTTGTACAATAAATGCATGCCCTTGATTAAACTCTGTACACTCAATATGACTCTGTTCCCCTACGTTCGAGGTTAACTTGGGAGGGCGGAAGATAATGTTTGGTTGTGACAGTGACGAAACGGAAGCGTGTGGCAATGAATGACCCTTCGTTTGTTCTGACGAAGCAGAGCGGTCCTCAAAAGAACCCGGAGGACTGGTATAGCGAACAAATATGGTAAAAGCAATTGAATGTAGAGGCTTCTGTACGAGAGGCAGATGCAGTGGGCGTAGGTGCCGTCGTCTTTAAGAATGCGGAAGCCCTAGGGATGGACCGGTGCTTCCGGTCAGCACGACAACTCACATCATATATCTTGATACAGCCTTTGGACTGTGCTTTTGCATTCTCTGGAGAAGAGAAAATGTGTCCAATAAAGAAGGGAGGTAGCTGTGTGCCTCTGACTGGTCGTCGCAGGGGCAAAACAAGGGTGATAATTGCCTCTGCCGCAGCGTCTCCAAGGACTCGGGAGTCCCTGACGTTTGGCGTTGCTCCACGTCGATTACGAGGATTTCCGTTCGTTAGGGTATATGGCTACATTTGTTGGAGACTTTTCTTTCTCCCAAGGATCCGCAGATCGAATCCCTCCCTTGCTCCGCGTAGAGGCCTCGTCAAGCGCTTACAGAACCTCGTTTTGGCTCCCAAAAAGTGCATTGTCTTGAATTGCTACAGGAAAAGATGGGAATAGTCATTAGTATCGTTGTTGAGTTTTTTAATTCGGATATGTACTTCTGTATAGCTGTGGTGTTTACGGAAGTTGTTGACTTAATTTCTAATGTACATCATTTATATTAAGAATGAAGAATTTGTAATCTTTAGTGGAAAAGCGTATTAATTATATTTTAGTTAATGTAAGCTAAATCTAGTTTGGAGATCTTGGGACACCAGACAATGATAAATTGGATTGTAGAGAAAGAGCTAGATACATCCAAAATAAAAGAGTTTCTAAGAGAAGCTGAGCAAGAAAGTGGGGAAAAATTTAACTGAGGGAAGTGTAGACAATTCTTCCTACATATACAAATTGCTACGTTTTAACTGTTAATTTTCCAAACAGAGAAAGAGATTGTGAGGCTGAAATTATCTGTGTCTAATTGTTGTAACAATCTTGTAATCTGTTGCATGAATTCTTGAATAAACATGTGAATGTAGGTTTTCCCATTCTGGGGTTTCCTAAGTATATCTGTGTCATTTTGTTATTGGTTTCAAGTGAATTTGCTTCCTCTGTTCATTGTTGTCAATTAATCCAGAGTATTGGGTGTTACTAATCAGATTGATAAACATTATTCTTGTTTGTATTATGTGAAAATTGTTGAGCAGTTAATCTATGACTGAGTTATAGAAATTAACAATTCGAGGAGGGATTGGACAGTCATACTCAAGAACTCCAAAAAGGGCAAAGTTGGTTCTTGCAGAAATTGATCTGCAACTTTTACACCTTAGATAATTCGTGTAGCTGTGAAAAAAGTAACTTGTTAGACCTGTGGATCAGCTGTTACAAATTCGAGATCAGATTAACAGTTTTAAAAAAGCAGCAATCATGATTTAGGTAAAGTGTTTCAGTTCAAGATTTGTGCAGTTGTATGAACTTTGGATTCATGGAAATCAAAAGTTTGAATTCATATCTTATTTAATTATGTAGACATTGTTATATTTATTTTTTCTTCAACTAAATAACATCAATATATAAATTTGCTTTGCTCAATATAAAAAACATTTTAACACTAGGCCAGACCTTATTAGTTAACTTAGAAGTATAGAAATCGCGCTATCTGTATGTTGGAATTAGTTGGTACAGTATCTAACCAATGGAAACATATTATTCTGGTGTGCAGTATGTGGTCTACGAAGATGGAACTCTTTAACAAAAATATTGAGGAAATTATACTAGTGAATTGACTCACACATTTCAGGGTTATATTGCTCACATCACGTTGTCAAAGGAGCACATTGATGTTGGGATTAATGTTTGTTGTTCTTTTTTATTCGTAGAGAAGAAATTGTATTGTATGCATTTCTTGGTTGGACCGAAATATTTTCCTGAGACTGGTAAAGTTTAAAATCCACCAATTCAAAAACCTAAAAAAATGGTTTATTTGGCCTATGAAATGGGTGAAGTCCTTACAAATACAATAGAGGTGGAGTAGTTGGCAATGAAGATAAGGGGAGTGTAACATGTGGTGTTGCATGAAGAGTGTGCAGACACAGTACAAAATGTAGCAAAGCCTTTTACTCTTCTTTTTCTATTTCTATGCCGTATTTTCGCACCACTATTTTATTGGAAGTTTTTCGAAATTGCTAAATCTAGCGTCTTTTCTATGGTGTCTTTTAACGCAATCACGTTGGAATATCTAGTCTTTTTCGATCGCAGTTTATCTTCACAAAGTTTCTATCCAGTTTATGATATTGAAACAATATTTTAATCTCTTAAATCTTTTCTCTTTTTAATTGCAGTATAATGGAGGCTTTCTACAAAGAATACGAAGTAGTTCCATATTGCTATCATCATATGTAGACTCAAAACATATGGCTGGTATAGTAGACTATAAAAGGATCTTTCTTTCCTTTCTTTTTTGTTAAACATTTCTTAATTTGTTGAAAAATAAAATTTAAATTTAAATGTTTAATATTTACTAAAATAATTATTTTAGAAAGAGAATAAAAGAAGAAGATTTTATATATTTAGCCTTATTTACAACATGTTTGAAATTATATAGATATAGATATTATGTAGATTTTCTAGTATTTGATTGATATTTCCATATAATATAAACTCTTTGTTTATTATTGTATACATTTTCTAGTGTTTGTTCTTATTTCATCAATTTAATATTAGAGTCTAATCTTTTTTCTTTTTAATTGTTGAACATCTCTTAACTGTTGAAAATTAAAATTAAAATTAAAATTTACTGAAATAATTATTTTAAAAAGAGAATAAGAAAATAAGATTTTATATATTTAGTCTTATTTACAGCATGTTTGAAATTATATAGATATAGATATCATGTAGATTTTCTAGCATTTGGTTGACATTTTCATATAATATAAAGTCTTTGTTATTATTGTACACATTTTCTAGTGTTTGTTCTTATTTCATCAATTTGATATTAGAGTCTAAGTTATGAAGTTGTTCAAATTAGTTCAATAAAGGTAGGTTTGTACAATAGCTGTAGCTAACCTCAAATCCCTATTTTAAACTAATTATAGTTTCTATTGCTTTTAATTGAAGAGTCATTTTCGCTCTAACGATATGAGAGATTTGATTGAGAATGCGTTTCTTAAACCAATAAACTAGGTAGCCTACAATACGCTAACATAGGTAGAGAATGACTTGTTGAGAGAAAACAAAAGGGCATATATGAAAGCTTTGTTCTTCAATCAACAACTCATGGCCATCTTCACTAGAATTACAATAGCAACCAAATCTAACAAGTGTGGTAGATCTTAGAAATAGAATATCAAGATACAAGTGAGGTTCTATTACCTAATTTAGAAATACTTAAAATAAATTTATAAAAAAGTAACATATGAAAGATTTATATTCTATAGATGTAATTATGCTCATATAATGATTCTAGTGCAAACCAAATAAAATCTAATGGTTAGACATTATAGGAACAAATGATTGTAAAATACCTACTATGCTTGATTCTATATTATAGTTTGTAAAAAAAATAGTTAAACTTAGTTGTTCGCAAATGAGTTGATGGGATCAAATCAAAACTATCTAAAAAGATTGAATAGTTATCTCTTCCTTGAATGTGACATTAAATCAAAAGTTTCAATCAATAGTAGTAGAGGAAGAGTAACAATTGAATATTAGAATTGGATGCTTTAGGACCTATTATGCCCCATTTTGGGGATTTTGAGGTCTGAATGCCCGTTATACTTGATCCTTGTGACCTATCTTTTATTTTCCCACACGTATTCACTATCCCCGATATCATGATGAAATTTGAGCCTATTTTACCTAGGACACATCACCAGTGGTGATGTGTCCCTGGGGCGCATTGCCAATAGTGACCTATCCCTAGGGTTTTGAGCACAAATTTTGCCTGGAGCCAATATCAAGGTCTTCTTCCGAGATTTTTAATTGTGGTCATCCTAGATCAAATTTGATCCCAAAATGATGGATTTAGTATAAAAGGACATCCTTTCTCCTCATTTTGTATATCATAATCAAGTACAATCATTTTGGTAATTAAGTTATCAAGATTTCAAGAAAACAAGGGCAATTGAGGATTTGTATTCAAGATTTGAAGGAAAACATCCAATTCAAGATCCATCAAATCAAAGGCAATCGTATCTAATTGATGCAAGATTATCTAAGTTATGCATTTAGTGTCATCCGATTAACAACAGTTTACACTTTATGTTTAATTGGTTGATTGCAGCCGACAGATTTGAGTTTTACTATTTGTTTGGAAGGTTATTGAAGCCAACTTGACAAGGGTTATCATATATAGATTCAATCCAAACTTGACCTTATATATATACAAGGTCAAGTTTGGATTGAATCTGTGAGTTTTGATATGAAGAGTGAAGGCAAAATAAGAGGGAATTATGTTTAAGGACATAATATCAAGACGGGGTTGCATAATAATATTTGATCAATAAGGATCTAGTTAAAGACAGAACATAGATCTGAATCTGCAAAGACAATTTCTTATTCAATCATATCAATTCATTGTTACTCTCTAACAATTGTGGCAGTGATCTAAATCTCTTTACAGAGTAGACTTAATAGTCTTTCATAAATCCTCCCACAAGGTGGCATTTCTACATTGAAGTGTCTGAAGACCTCTAACAAGGCCACTCCTTACAGGGTGATTAAATCCTCTAACAGGGTCATACCTTACAATGTGTTTTTGTAACCTTTAACATGGTTGGCTCCTAACAGGGCTCATTTCAGAAGAGTGAAAAATAGTAACTAGTTGCAATTGGTGGTTTCCCCAAATTGGATTTCCAAGGTAAATCTTGGTGTCATCTATGTACATGTTATTTTCTTTATGCTTTATGTTTTTGAACTTAATCACTAAAGGATAATCACATTTAATATCTTAAGATTACTTTGTTAACCGAGTAACAGTGATAAGTTTGATTAAGACATCTAAGGGACTTGAATTTTTTTTTTTGTGGTAACTGATTCACCCCTCCCCTCTCAGTTACTCAACTCATTTCCAACATAATGTGCTAAACTGACAAATCTTAAGTTGTTATTGGAATTTTTTAAGTGTTAACCGATAGAGAGTAAGATTTGTAAAGTTGTGTGGGAATAAATGATTCACCCCCCTCTCAGGTATTCAGCCTATTCAACAAGTGTTCCATTCCCAAGTGTTAAATCTAAGAGTATTCATCTAGATAAAGAAACTAAAAGAAACTTGTGACTAAGTGATCCTTCATATACTTCCCTATTTGGCCTTTGAGGTTAGTGTTGTAGTAAAATATTTACATACCATGTATAATTAAATTATGTATTTTATAATGTATCATATAATATCTCATAGTTATCTTCTAATGCTAGAGTGCTCAATTAGGTCCATTTATAATGAAAATATAAAATTATAGTTTAGAGCCAATTTTAGTTGTACTTAAAAGAGTTTCAAATTAATTAGTTGGTTGACCACACCTACTTTGATAAAGATATTGAAACCATGAGAGCCACATTTTAGTTTGATAAATGAGATATACATTCATGCTTTAAATATTTTTGAGTGATCTAGGAGAGGAAGTCATCTTGATGAAAATAAATACCCTAATTTTGGTAAGGTAGTTCTATTCTTCTCATTTCCTATTATACTTTATGTTATGGAGAATCGAGAACTTGTTAGGATTAACAAGGCAGAAATATAATCTATAATAGAGAGTAATAAACCAAACCAGAAGAGAACACAAGACACAAATATTTAATGTGGTTCACCCAATCCCTGGGCTACGTCCACCAAACAACAAAGTCCAATATTATTCTTATCCAGTGATTACAATCAGATCACAATGCGCAGATCCCTCACAACTCAATACCGTCGTAAAACATACAACATAATAATGGTAGTGGTTTAGCTACAAGATCAGTGTCCAAGTGAAGCTCCCACTGGATCCAACCTTCCTGGACTCTGTTGTTGTCTTAGTCTATTCAATCTAGAAAACCAACCGAAACTGAACAAGAGTTCAACTTCTCCCTCGTTACAACCTTTGTAAACGGGTGATACCACAATAGCGGGTTACACGTTTTTGCCTAAACGAACATTGAATTCTACATTTTGAGAAAAAATTTCACATTCAGATGCATATTATCGTTAAACTGTTTGAAATCAGAAGATGAAGTAAACTACAGTCTTTTAGTATTTTCTGTCTAGATTCTAAATATATATTTTTTATTTTTTTTTGAATTGATTTTAATGGGTTTTTTTTCTCCCACTAAAACTGCCATGTTGCTGAAAATGTCATTTTCAAAAAGGTACAATGACTTCGTACAACATAACTTTTTTTTCTAAAATAGATATCAATGCGCTTCTTTCAAATTTGGTTTTGTAACATCCATACAGAGGGCATGCAATTGGTTTGATGACATTATCATGATTATTGTATATTTTATGAACATTTGAATTAGATTCAACCGTAATTTTGACATACCTTGACTGCGTAGCTGATAACTTGTGTATTTATCAAAATTCAAATTTTTTTTTTATAGAAAGAAGACTCGAAGCCGGAGGGCACTGTTATTTTTCAATTTTCTACTATTTTTCATTGAACGTCAAACCTGAAAGTTTATATTTGATAAAAAACATACATCCGATGCACGTCAAAATACATAGACCTAATTAATTCAAAATTGTCAAATCTATATTCGTTAGAAATCTCGTTCAGAGTACTTGTGCGATGCAAAAGGAGGTGTCTCTATTCTTCTATTTGAGCCCGCGCTTGAGCCCCGAAGCCATGAAAACTGCATATTGATGCTAGCCTTTGTAGATGGCCTCAATTTTGGGGGTTTCGATAGAAACTACTTTCGATAGAAAGTTATCGAAAGTAGTTTCAATCAAAACTAATTAGTTTCGATCAAAACTACTTACTATCAAAAGTACTTTCTTAGTTTAACATGCATATGGGTAAAAACCATAGCAAAATTTTGACTAGTTAGTTTCAATCAAAACTAACTTAGTTTCGATCGAAACTAAGTTAGTTTCGATCGAAACTAAGTTAGTTTCGATCAAAACTAAGCAAAAAGGTGGTTTTGATCGAAACTAAGAATGTTTCGATCGAAACAATTAGGTACTTTCTATCAAAAGTACTTGACTAAATCATCCCCCTCGTGGCTTTCGTGAGGAATTCCTTCCTCTGAAAAAGTGTAACCCACTATTGTGGGATCACCCAAACATATCCGCTGGATTATCATCTGTATGAATCTTTTCCAACTTTAACTTCCCATCATCCAAAACTGACTGAATGAAATGATACCGCAATTGTATGTGCTTTGTCTTTGAATGCAAAGCAGAATTATTCGCAAGATGAATGACACTCTGACTATCTGAATACAAATAGTTATCCACCTGTGGATGTCCCGATTCTTCCATGAATAATTAAAGCCATATCATCTCCTTCAATGCCTCAGTAGCAGCAACATACTTTGCCTCTGTAGTGGATAAAGCATTCACCTTTTGTAACCGAGAAATCCAAATAACTGCTGTCCCACCAACAGTAAATACATAACCTGTAGTACTCCATCTGGTATCTATATCTCCTGCCAAATCTGAGTCAACATAACCATAAACAGTAGTAGTAGAGCCCCCAAAGTGTAAACACTTATTAGATGTACCTCTCAAATATCTGAGAATCCATTTGATTGCATTCCAATGCTCAATCCTAGGGTGACTCATATACCTACTAACGACTCCCAATGCATGTGCAATGTCTGGCCTAGTACAGACTTGAGACCATAGCATACATTAAGCTCCCTACAGCTGAAGCATAAGGTATCTTGGCCATTTTAGCCTCTTCTTTTGGTATCTTTGGACACATGTCCTTAGTCAATTTCAAATAACCAGGCAAAGGTGTAGTGACAGCTTTGGCCCTTCATGGAGAATCTTTGCAACACCTTTTCAACATAATCAGTCTAAGATAGAGTTAATTTTTTGTTCTTCCTATCTCTGCAAATTTTCATGCCAACGATTTGTTTTGCTGCCCCCAAATCCTTCATAGCAAAAGATTTTGCTAACTATTGTTTCAACCCCTTAATATGATCCATGTTAGACCCAGCTACACGCATATCATCAACATATAAACATAAAATAATGTAGTTGTCCTCATTTAACCTCTTGAAATAAACACAATGGTCAGAATTACATCGAGTGTATCTATTCTCATTCATAAAAGTATCAAACTTAATATATCATTGCTAAGGTGCTTGCTTCAAGCCATATAAACTTTTCTGCAATTTGCACACTAAACTCTCCTTACCCTTGACCTCAAATCCCTGTGGCTGTACCATATATAATTCTTCATTCAAATCACCATGAAGAAAAGTTGTTTTAACATCAAGTTGCTCTAAATGCAAATCTTCAGTAGCCACAATACTTAAAATAGTACGAATAGAAGTCATTTTAACAACTGGATAAAATATCTCATCAAAATCAATACCATGTTTCTGTGCAAATCCTTTTACGACTAATCTGGATTTAAATATTTTCTTACCTCCATCTTCTTCTTTCAACCTATAAACCCATTTATTCTACAAAGCCCTTTTACCTGCAGGTAACTTACATAAATCCCAAGTCTGATTTTTCAGCAAGGAGTCCATTTCATCTGTCATTGCAGACTCCTACTGAAGCTTTGTATCCACCTGCATAGCTTCATTATAACAATTAGGTTCACCAGGATCAGTTAATAAAATAGAATACAAAGAAGGTGAAAATCTATCTAGAGGTCTACTTAGCCTTGTTGACTGTCTAACATTCACTGGGTTGTGTCGTATTTGTTGTTGCTGTTGTTGCGGAGCATAAAGAATTACTAGAACATTATCTTTTGGAGTATCATCCAACTCTACATAATCAGTATCTTTCTTCTCATGTTGTCGCAACAAATCTTTGTGTTGGATGATATCAATTTTTGGTACTAATCATGTTGTTGATACTCATGTTTTGTCACTGATGTCAACATATATTTCTGTGAAAGAAGACATACTAGTTACTTGACTGGAAGGTGTGTATGGACACTGTATGGATAAACGAGACTAAGCGAAGTTGGATTCAAGAAGAAGACTGAGTTTTGACCCTACATCTAAGGCTGCTTGACTTTATGATTCATATCATGGATGTTACAGTTGTTTTAGTAATGACTATTTTTTTGGACTGTGAATGTGATTCTAGACAGAGAAGGTCTCTGTGTTTCAGGCATATCTTGCTGAGGAAGATGTTTCAGAACTTGTGAGCTTATTGATGGAGCGCTGACATATGATGGTGAAATGGGTTGAGTTCAATTTCTATTTGGGTACTGATGACGTTAGCTGTGGCGTATGTTTTGGAGAATACTTATATCTTGGCCGACTTCAGACTTGTAACTTGTGGAAATTAATTCTGGGCATGGATTGAAGATCTAGAAGTATTTGAAATTAATTGTAAATATTGTATACTTGTTATAGGTACCATGTGTATCTTAGCAAGGGATTATGTAATTATTTGTATGATGGGAAGCCTCAATTGGCCGACCTAGTTAATTGTGTATTAGGAAAGATTAACTGGCTGACCTAATGGGTTATTGTAAGAGGGTATATATGAGTGATCTTTTCATTTGTGAAAAGTGTGGAAGAGAAAATAAAAGAGTAGAGATTTGTGAAGCTACGAAGCTTGACTTCTGGATAGAGAGTAGAGGTGCTACTTCATTGGAACTGACCAAGCAAAGACAGGTGCTATCAGACAGTTCACTGGATTGTGTATTTTCTGTATACACTTGATGCGGATTGTGAATCCTTGAGGGTGGCTTTAACCTTCTTTGGGCAGTGAGCCTACTACTTTCATTGACTCCTAATAGGGTCTGTCTCCTAACAGGGACTGTGTACTGTAATGTAATAACAAGCTCCTATCAGGGCTAATATCTTTTAACAGGGATACCATACACTTAGTACATTATCTTGTGGGTGTTAATTCCCACCAGGGTTTTACCTTTAATAGGGTTTTCTCGACAACAAACATTGTGTTATGGTGTTGGCAATTACTGTGTTACTTACTTTTGATGTTGTGGTTCATAAAGTTTAAAGTTTAATAATCTTTTGCACAACTGATTCACCCCCCCTCTCAGTTGTCTTGTGGACTGTTATTCCTAACAATTGGTATCAGAGCTACTGGTCCTCATAGAGAAAGTTTAATAGCTTGAGGTGATCCTAAAGATGATTTACTACAGGAAGGATAGTCCGAAGTTTGATCCTTGAAAATTTTGACAATTGGCAGAACAAGATGAGAACACATTTTCTATGTTTGGAAATTGAGTATTGGATGATCACAAAGAAGGATGTAGCAATAGCAAATGAAGATGAGGTGGAAAAGGCTACTGAAGATGAAAAGAAACTATTTTCCTACAATATAGTTGCAAGGGAATCTCTGATTAGCATCCTATCTGAAGGAGAATTCACTGAAGTAAAGGTCTTGGACTCTGCACATGACATTTGGACAAGACTAGAAGCATTGTATGTTGGAGACAAATTTACAAAACAAGCGAATTTGCAGAACTGGAAAATAAATATGGAATCACTGAAGATGAGAGAAGATGAGAATGTTAGAGCATATGTACAGAGAATTACTAAGGTAGTTACTGGTATTAGGAACTCTGGAGGTACTTACAACAAAGAAGAAGTAATTGCAAAGATTCTTAGATCTTTGACACTTGCATATAGAACCAAAGTTTAGGCTATAGAGGAGATCATACCTTTGACACCGAACTTCACCAGAGAGATACTAATTGGAAAACCTACTACATTCAAGGCCGCATAACTGGGACACACTTTACCTAGGTTAGAGTCAACATTCAAAGCAACTTTGCACAACAACAAGAAGACCTTATCTGGAAATGCAAGAAGTAGTGATCTAAGAGAAGAACTTGGAGCTTATGCTAATGAATGGGAACAGATTCAAGAAGAAGAAATAAAGCTAGATGAAGTTGTGGCATTGATTTCTAGAAGAGAAAAGAGAGGTAAGGGTAAATTTGAAGGCAAATTACCTTTGAAATGTTTTTCATATAATAAGATTGGTCATTTTGCATCTAGATGTCCTACAAGAATCCCAAAGAACAAATCTAAGTTTTTCAAGTCTAAGTTCTCAAAAGATAAGGAATGTTATTATGCTAGTGAGGGAATATTTGATGATGAGGATGATAACTTTGATGAGATTGGATTCATTTCTATTAAAGATGATACACCTATGCATGAGGAAAAATCCCTAGTATCCTGAGTTGAAAAGAAATCTGAATGGGTTATAGATAGTGGATGTTCACACCATATGACTGGAGATAGGAATAAATTTATGAGTTTGAAGAAACATGATGGTGGTGTTGTCAGATTTTGTGACAATACTCCTAAAATTGTTATTGGAGTTGGATCTATTTCTTTGGATGGGAAGACTAACACTGAGAATGTATTACTTGTTGATGGACTTAAACATAACTTGTTGAGTGTTGGACAACTAGTGGACAAGGGTTATCAGCTGAATTTCATTAATGGGAAATGCTTTATCAAGAGTAAGATAGGAGAATTGATAACATCTGGTTCTAAATCCAGAGGTAATGTATTTGAACTTAACACATCTGAAGCTACTTTTTTTATTGCTAAAGTTGATGACAGTTGGTTATGGCACAAAAGATTTTGTCATGTTAATTTTGATAACATTGTGAAGGCAAGTATGACAAAAGAAGTAAGAGATATACCTAGAATTATGAAGCCATCTAACACTATGTGTAGAGAATGTGTCATGGGGAAACAAACTAGAAGCACTTTCAAGAGCAAGGCCTATTCTGCAAAAGGAAAGTTGGATCTGGTGCATGCAGATCTGTGTGGTCCTACAAGAACAAGATCGTACTATGGTGAAAGGTATTTTATACTTTTTGTTGATGACTTTTCTAGAATGATGTGGGTTACATATCTGAGAGAGAAATCAGAGGCATTTGACAAATTCAAGATATTCAAGGCAAAAGTTGAGAATGAATCTGGTTTAAAGATGAAATGTTTGAGATCAGATAGAGGAGGAGATTTTACTTCAAAACTATTCAATACATACTACGAAGAGAATGGAATACATAGAAAAACTTTAGCCCTTAGAACTCCACAATAGAATGGGATAGCAGAGCGAAGAAACATAACTATATTAGATGCTGCAAGGACTATGTTGTTGGAAGGAAATGTATCACATGTTCACTGGAGAGAAGCAGTTGGGACTGTTTTTTACACACTGAACATAATCCAAATTAGAGAAGGTACTTGAGTAAGACTCCTTATGAATTATGGTTTGATCATACACCTACTGTGAAATACTTTAGAATATTTGGAATAAAATGTTATATCAGAAGAGATGATGAGATTGAAAAATTTGATGCTAGAAGTGATGAAGGAATCTTTCTTGGTTATTCTACTAAAAGAAAAGCATACAAATGTTTTAATCTGAGATTAAGAAATTTGAATGAAAGTGCAATGTGAAGATAGATGAAAAGTTCCGAATTCAGGAAAGAATGTATGACTGTAATTGGATTACAAAAACAAAAGAAGTTACTATAGAACCTGAAGAACCTTTGATGATTGAGAATGAACCTCTGATGACTGAAAATGAAGGTGAAGATGAACAGATTGAAGATACTGAGCCATAGAAGACACCAAGGTATGTTAAGAAGAACCATCCTGAAGATCAGATTATTGGTGATACAGGTAAAGGTATAATGACTAGATCTAAGGTTAGAGAAGAGATTTGTTTGATTTCTCAAGTTGAACCAAATACTACTGATGAAGCATGTAGAGATGAATATTGGACTAAAGCTATGGAAGACTAAATTGAGTAGATTAAGAAGAACAATACTTGGGAATTGGTTCCAAGAACTAAGAACAAAAATGTGATTGAAACTAAATGGGTTTTCAAAAACAAGATGAATGAGAAAGGTACAGTGGTAAGAAACAAGGCCAGATTGATCTGTAAAGGCTACTCACAACAAGAAGGTATAGACTATGAGGAGAAATTTTCTCATGTTGCTAGATTGGAAGCTGTGAGACTATTTCTTGCTTATGCTGCACATAAATACTTTAAAGTGTATCAAATGGATGTGAAGTCAACATTCCTGAATGGTGATCTAGAGGAAGAGGTATACATTGAGAAACCTGATGGTTTTCCTTTGACAGATGATGAAAACATGGTTTGCAGATTAAAGAAGGCACTATATGGACTAAAACAAGCACCAAGGGCATGGTATGCAAGACTGGACAAATATCTACTTCGTCTTGGTTTCATAAAAGGTAATGCAGACAGTAATTTGTATTTAAGAACTAATGAAGATGGAATCTTGATTATAGAAGTTTTTGTTGATGATATCATTTTTGGAGGTAATGACAAAATAAGTAAGAAATTTGCTAAAGAAATGGAGAATGAGTTTGAAATGTCTATGATTGGTGAGATGAAATATTTTCTTGGTTTGCAAATTAATCAGAGCAAGAATGGCATTTTTATATCTCAGACTAAGTATCTTAAGGAAATGTTGAAAAAGTTTGGAATGGAAGATTGTAAACTTGTTGGAACACCTATGGTGATTGGAAACAAACTGACTAGTGATGATGTGACACAGAGTGTTGTTCAGACTAAGTATAGATCAATGATTGGACGTCTACAATATCTAACACACACCAGACCAGATATTACCAATGTAGTTGGAATTGTGGCTAGATATCAAGCAGATCCTAAAGAAACACATTTTGTTGTTGTGAAAAGAATCTTCAGATATTTGAAAGGAACTGTCGATTATGGATTGTGCTATAAAAAATATGATGATTTTTACTTTGCAGGATTTTACTGTTGCAGATTGGGCAGGCAATGTGGATGACAGAAAGAGCACAAGTGGTGGTGCATTTTTCCTTGGGAATAGATTAGCTTCCTGGTTAAGCAAGAAGTAGAACTGTATTGCTCAATCTACTGCTGAATGAGAATATGTAGTTGCTGCAATAAATTGCACACAATTTGTTTGGATGAAACAAATGCTGGATGATATTGGAATAATTTTCAAAGAGGCAGTGGTTATTCATTATGATAATATAAGTACAATAAACATGTCAAAGAATCCTATAATGCACTCAAAGACTAAACATATTTCTATCAAGTATCATTTCTTGAGGGAGAAGGTAGCTGCTAAGGAGATTAAAATGGAGTACATAAGCACAAAGGAACATATAGCAGATATGTTTACTAAACATTTTCCGAAAGATTCTTTTGAATACCTTAGCGGCATGCTTGGGGTGATGGCCCCTCCCAGTGGAAATTAAATGATGTAGATATGCATCAGTCCAGTGGATCTCAGAGCTATATTATTCTCTGGACTTGATGTATGGATCTACTCCTTTGGGGGAGTGATCACAGGAAAACACTATGGAGCACATTTGGGTGATTTTGCACTTGATTGGACATAAATATTTGAAAAATCTTCACGTTACCGAAGACTACAGATGAGTTATGGCACCCTTTTCCATTGCTACTAAACGGGGAAGGAATCTATGTGAAAATCCCTACTGTTTTTGGGGAGATTTGTTGAGGATATTGAGAAGATTGTAAAGAGAGGGAGTAATTTGGAATTGATGCATATGGATTTTCCCATATGTTGTCATCAATACCAAAGGGGGAGATTGTTGGATGATATCAGTTTTTGGTACTAATCATTTTGTTGATACTCATGTTTTGTCACTGATGTCAACATATATTTTGGTGAAAGAAGACAGACTAGTTTCTTGACTGGAAGGTGTGTACGGACATTGTATGGATAAACCAGACTGAGCGAAGTTGGATTCAAGTAGAAGACTGAGTTTTGACCCTACATCTAAGGTCGCTTAAATTTATGATTCATATCATGGATGTTATAGCTGTTTTAGTAAAGACTATTTTTCTGGACTGTGACTGTGATTTTGGACAGAGAAGGTCTCTGTGTTTCGGGCATATCTTGCTGAGGAAGATGTTTCAGAACTTGCAAGCTTACTGATGGAGATTTGACATATTATGGTGAAATGGGTTGAGTTCAATTTCTGTTTGGTTACTGATGATGTCAGCTGTGGTGTGTGTTCTGGAGAAGACTTATTTCTTGGCCGACTTCAGACTTGTAACATGTGGAAATTAATTCTGGGCATGAATTGCAGATCTAGAAGTATTTGAAATGAATTGTAAATATTGTATACTTGTTATAGGTACCACATGTATCTTAGCAAGGGATTATATAATTTTTTTTTTGATGGGAAGCCTCAATTGGCTAACCTAGTTAATTGTGTATTAGGAAAGCTTAACTAGCCGACCTAATGGGTTATTGTAAGAGGGTATATATGAGCGATCTTTTCATTTGTGAAAAGTGTGGAAGAGAAAAGAAAAGAGAAGAGATTTGTGAAGCTGCGAAGCTTGATTGATGGATAGAGAGCAGAGTTTCTACTTCATTGGAACTGACCAAGCAAAGATAGGTGCTATTAGACAGTTCACTGGATTAGGTATTTGTTGTATACACTCGATGCGGATTGTGAATCCTTGAGGGTGGCTTTAACCTTCTTTGGGCAGTGAGCCTACTACTTTCATTAACTCCTAACAGGGTCTGTCTCCTAACAAGGACTGTGTAATGTAATGTAATAACAAGCTCCTAACAGGGCTAATATCTTTTAACAGGGATACCATACACTCAGTACATTATTTTGTGGGTGTTAATTCCCACCGAGGTTTTACCTTTAATAGGGTTTCCTCGACAACAAACATTGTGTTATGGTGTTGGAAATTACTATGTTACTTACTTTTGATGTTGTGGTTCATAAAGTTTAAAGTTTTATATTCTATTGCACAACTGACTCACCCTCCCTCTCAGTTGTCTTGTGGACTGTTATTCCTAACACTTTGTACAACACTTTCTCATTGAATATGACATCCCTACTTCTTACAATTTTATGATTCTCAAAATCAAAAATTCTATAGCCAAATTCATCAATGCCATATCCAACAAATACACATTTCTTTGATTTTGCTTCCAGCTTGGTTCTATTTTCAAAATATATATGTGCAAATGCTTCACAACCGAAGGTTCTGAGAAAAGAATAAATTACCTTCTTACCAGTCCATGCTTCCTATGTAATACCACAACCCAAAGGAGTAGAGGGACCTCTGTTGATTAAATAAACAATAGTATTTACAGCCTCTACCCACATGTTTAAGGGGAGCCCAGCATGTAATCTCATAGTCCTTGCATGCTCCATTATTGTCTTGTTCATGCATTTAGCCACTCCATTTTATTGTGGAGTTCTTGGAACCATTTTGTGCCTACGGATACCATTAGAGGAACAATAATATTCAAATTCTTTGCTGCAATACTCACCACCGTTATCAAATCTGAGACATTTTAATCTTTTACTAGTCTCATTTTCAACCAAGCTTTTCCATTTCTTAAAAGTTTCAAACACATTAGATTTCTGCCTAAGGAAATAAATCCATACTCTCCTAGTTGCATCATCAATGAAAGTAACATAGTACAGAGAGCCACCAAGGGAAGATACATGAGCTGGCCCCCATACATCTTTATGCACAAGCTCTAATTTATCATCTTTCTTTTCCTTCCCACCCTTCAAGAAACTAACTCTTTTTTGTTTCCCATACACACAACTTTCACATAAATCTAAATTTACACATTTTAGACCTGCTAAAACTTTCTTTGAGTGAAGTAATTTCATACCTTTCTCACTCATGTGCCCAAGTCTATTGTGTCATAGTGTTGTTTTTGTATCCACAACAATTGTTTCATGTTCAACCTGCTCAACTGCAACAACTGTTCCTGAACATTCATTTTTCTTTGTAACAATTAAAGTAGAAGGAACAATATTGCCTGTACAAAGATATAAGGTGCCTAATTTCACACCTTTTGCTACTACTAAGGAACCTTTTGAGACCTTCCAATTTTTATCATTAAAAGTAACTGTGCAACCATCATCACCTAGTTGCCCTGCTGAAATGAAATTTCTACTCAGCCTTGGAACATGTCTTACCTCTTGTAGTAGCCAATGATTCTCATTCTGCAACTTAATCTTAATTCTTCCATTCCCAAAAATTTGACAAGGTTCATTATCTCCCAAATAAACTAGCCCAAAATCACCTTGGACATAATCAATAAAATAAATCCTAGGGGGTGTAGCATGAAAAGAAGCCCCTAAATCTAGAACCCATGAATCATTAGCATTTTCAAGGGAAAGGACCAAAACATCATCGTCATATTTATTACTTACCACATTTGCCTCTTTATTGCCTTCTTGTTTGTCTCCTTTATTTTTTCGAGACTAGAAATCTTTCTTCTTATGACTTGGTTTTCCACAGCACCAGCAGTCACTAGGTCCTCTTGATTGAGACCTCTTTCCCTTTGACTTCCCTCATGATTTCCCATGATTTCCAGAGTTGTTTCCTCTATCTCTTATTCTGCCTCTGCTTTTTGCATTCAACACGCTACCTGATGTAGATACACCTAAGATTTTCCTAGAAATTTCCTCACTCAGAATAACACCAATAACATCATCAAATTTTAGGGTGTTCGTATTAGAAATAGAGTTACTAACAGCCATTATCAAGCTATTCCAGCTTTCTGGCAAAGAACACACAATCAAGAGAGCCCTAATTTCTTCATCGAAATTAATATTCACTGAGGATAATGGACTAGTAACTGTATTAAACTCATTTAAATGATCATCCACTGACCCACCTTCTACCATCTTCATATTAAATAAGTGCTTCATAAGAAATACCTTATTCGAAGCAAAAGGATTTTCCTACAACTTTGCTAGGGTTTCCATCAACTCTTTAGTTGTCGTTGATTTCGTAATATTAAATAGCACCGATTGAGCTAGGCATAAGAAAATGTTACCTAGTGCCTTTCTATCCAAAATGTTCCAGTCCTCCTGAGACATAGCTGGATCTTTCTTGGACACTCCTCCCAAAGGCCACCATAAATCATTCTAATAGAGATAGTCCTCCATCTGCATTTTCCATAACTGAAATTTTTGCCTATTAAACTTGTCAACGTTTAGCCTACCCTCGTTTGCCATAACTCCCACTTGACTATGAGACTCCCACTCAAGCGTGAGACCTTCCTGTAGATGATAACTAAAAAAAATCGTAGCTCTGATACCACTTGTTAGGATTAACAAGGCAGAAATAACAATTACATGCAGAAATATAATCTATAATGGAGAATAATAAACCAAACTAGAAGAGAACACAAGACACAAAGATTTAACGTGGTTCACCCAATCCCTGGGCTACGTCCAGAAAACAACAAAGTCCAATATTATTCTTATCTAGTGATTACAATAAGATCACAATGCACAGATCCCTCACAGCTCAATACCACCGTAAAACATACAATATAATAATAAAACCCTAACCCTAAGCCAATTTATACAAATTTATGCCACTTTAGGGTTAGAACATTTCGGTCAAGAAATTGGCCAAAAATAAGACTCATAATTTTTTTCTTGGGGGCTCCGCCCTTGTACCTCCACTTGGGGCGATGCCCCAAACCCCATGCCTTGCAGAAAGGTAAATCACTTTCCTGATCAGTCACCATAATATAACATAAATTTGGGGATTTTTTAGGCTCAACTAATGCTTTCCTAACTTATTTCACAATAATTTATAGGATATTCTATCTAGTTTTTCTCTAATATATATTTTAAAAATTAATAATAACTATAAAAGATTGGATATACTTCAATACCATTGGCGATGAATACACCAGAGTTAGGGCAACAGTGAAGATATTGCAATCAATTTCAAAGAGGTTGTAGAACTCTTAAATGAGTAGACACCCTCAATAAAATAATATAATATATGGGATTGTAGTACGAGGAATTCTTCAATCTGTTGGGAGAAATTTCAAACATGAAAACATTAGTGGGTTAGCACATCAATTCAAATCACATGAAAAAGCAAGCAAGCAAGCAAGCAAGCAAGCAACAAAGAACTCAACATAACATCAGATTGAGCTAAAAATAAACAACCATGCACCCTATTTTACTCATTTTGATTTTCTCCTATTGATAGGATGTAGGTGTGCTCTCTCAACACACACAAAATACAATGGATCCCAATGCAAAAATGCAAGATTGATAAGAAGAAATTCAAGAACTAGTATGGAAAACTAGTCTTAAATCTTTCCCAAAAGATGATGCTCAAATTGATATGCAAGCTATAAGATTGAAAGTTATGATTCAAGAACTATGCTATGAGATGAGAACCATGATTCATTTTAACCAAAAAGAACCTAGCATGTAATATCTAAGTGATTTAAGCATGAACTATTAGCATATGAAAACATAAAATCTAAAGATATGAACTTCTAAATGCAAAATAACATGATAGCAATGCAAAATTGAGAGATGGAAAATGAAGAGGAGAAGGACTCTATTTATAGAGTTTTTGGAGAGATGAAGAGGCTTGGATGAAGTGGCACCTATGTGGCATCCACATAAGAGCCACATAAGGGACACATAGACTTGAAAAGATGGCCAATTTTGAGTCAAAATTGGCATTTAATATTGAGTAGCTCAATATTTCAAAAGGGGAGACAAAGTTGTAAGAAGGAATTAAAGTGGAATGGGTGCCAATTTTGGAGATAATTTATCCATGTGGGTGAGCATTCCATTATCCTTAAAAAGGTTAGGAATCACCCATTAAGCATGGTTAAAGGACAGTTAGGTGGGGAAGTATACCTAGGATATGAGGTGATGGGAGTAGGGTAGGAATAGGGTAGGCTTTAGGATAGGATTAATAGGTTCCTAGCTAGGGTTTTAGGGTATTATTCAAATCAAATTTGAATAAATTATGGTTTATAAGAATTAGGAAAATGGAGGGTTTAATAAATGTAAATTTATTAAAAAGGGGATTTTATGAGACAAATGCATTTAAATAAAATACATTGGAATAGTATTTACACTTTTGATAAATACTAGAAAATGAAACTATTTAATTGATTAAATTAAATAGTTAGAGGAATAAGAGGGAAAATAATATTAATATTAATATTAATATTTTTGGATGTTTACATTTTTCCCTTCTTTGACGTGGCGTCGCAAGTGACATTTTGTTAAAGACAAGAAAATGAGTTTCCCCAGAGGAATAGGGTTTCTAGGAGTCATGCTAAATCAATGACGGTATGAGGTTGTGCCCCCTCAAGAAAAGAACACAACGAAGACAATGTTGTGGGATTTTCTTGAAAAAGGACGCAACGAGAGAGAGGAAAGGAAGGAGGGAATAAATGGAAGCCTTTTGAAATGCAATTAAGAATGCATCTAAGAATACAAATGCAAATACATGTAAATGCAGCTAAATGAGCATTGAGATCCATTTGTGTGAAAAATATGGAGAGCAAATCCGAGTTTGATATTGCAATAGGAGGTATGCATAAGGTGTTAGAAAATACAGATGACAAGATTCCTTTGTGTGGACTAGACGCTCAAACAAAACCACACGGCAAAAGACACATGTATTAGTAGCAACCAGTCACAACGCACCAAGATATAGCAAATTGAGGTAGTAGTGAGTAGGTTTAAACTGACACAAAAAGATAAAATTAATAAAGAAGGCCTCATGACCAAGAAGTCATTCAGTCCAAAGTTCTTGCCATGAACAAGATTGATGTGATGAAGGATTTGATAAGACGACGCCGGAAGGATGCATCCTGACGGGTAGAGATTGGATTTGATTTAATAAAAGAGATATTTGCTGGCAAAAGCTGGGAACAGGATGGGGAGCAAGGAGAATCGGTCCCAAAATTGATTTGGTGAAAAACATTGTCGCAGTCGCATGAGTCAAAACATTGCTGAAAACTAAGATTTGGAACAATGCGGAAAGAACGAAGTGTTTATTGCATGATTTTTGAGAATATTTGATGTCTTTGGAATTTTTGGAAGATTTTGATTTTTTTTATTTTGGATTTTTGAAAATTTTTAAATGTTTTTTGGGATTTTATGTGTATTCAAGCTGTATAACAGGACGATATATACAAAAATATACACGGGG
>MU228445.1:114089-129979 GCA_018584345.1 Thuja plicata
GGCTAGGGGGGGTTAAAGAAGGTCATTTGTGAATAGTGAATAGTGAAATCTAAGCTCTGGAGTGAAAAGATAGCTGACGAGAGGATGAAGGGGCAGCTGGGAGAGCACGTGCGCACACATGGGAGGCCCACCGAGTGACCGGTACTGGTGAGTGAGCTATCCGAGACCTCATATTTATTACTGGTGAAGTTATTTATTGCTTGGGGGGTCTAGGGGTCATTAATGAGGGAAAAATGGATTTCAGATCGGAGACGCCGGTTCTCAAACCGGCGTCTATGAGGACACTGATCTCTGGATCGATGTCTTCGCAGACGCCGATCCCCGAATCGGTGTCTCTAGAGACGACGGTGCCAGATCAGTGTCTTCGAAGATGTTGAACCCAGACCCGTGTCTTTGAAGATGGTGGCATGCAGGAAAGGACATCAGAGACGCTAGTGTATGAATCGACATTTTTGGCTTAATCGACATCTGCGCCTAAAAGGGGAAACGCCGAGAGGGAGGGAAACGGAGGGACCCGGTGAGGGTCGGGGATGGGTCAGTAAAAGACCTAGGGACAAGATGCCCCACTTTGGGAGGGTTTAGACTAGGACTAGAAGAAAAGGTGACTGATATGGTGGATTTCTAAAAATTTTGTAGGAGCACTTTGCACCATTGGGATCGCGAGAGCATTGGCCTCCTACCATGGAGTTGGAGTCACAACTTATAGAGGATGATTGGGGGTTATTAGCTGTTGTTGGGTTGGACTATGTGCCCTATTGGCCTAGGCTACAGGTGCACAATAGGATGATGACCGCGTTGATTGAGCGGTGGCACAGTGACACCACCACCTTTCACTTGCCTACTAGAGAGGTGACCATCACTTTGGAGGACGTCTGGCGGATCCTTCAGATACCCATCCGAGGGGTGATTCCTCAGTACCGGTTGGAGGATAGTGACCATTATATGGAGATTTCTTTTAGGTGGCCAATGAGGCGGATTCTAACATACCAGACCTGGATGCCCTGGCAGCCAGCAGTTGACAGGAGATTGCGGTGGATAGCTCTTTATCTGGCGGGATTGATCGGGGGATGAATGTTAGATAATCTGGCGGGATATGGTTTTGGCATGGGATGGTCATGGGTGCTAGTAGAGATGATAGAGGAGGGGACCTCTTATTGTTTGGGGTATGTTGTCTTAGGACAACTATACCATGATCTACACATGGCTGCGTACCGTGAGGCATGCAACATGGGTACCAGAGTGACCTTGATGTTAGTTTGGGCTTGGGGGCATATTGTAGTGTTCCAGCCTATGAGATTTTCAGAGTCACAATAGCCTGGGGAGCCCTATGCCTACAGATACAGGCTTCTCTTGAGATACACCTTCGTCGGCCAGACTGGATATTGGCGGCGACTCTTAGATGAGGTACAGGTTTTCTGCTGGACTCCATATAGACTATGCAAGCCATGGGGGGCTATGGACTAGGCAGCAGGAGTGGAGGATGGGTTTGAGGACTTTCTATACCTATCATACATTCAGACCAATTTATTTCTACTGGGGAGGACCATCCACCAGATAGAGAGGTACAGACCATCCATGGTCATGCGATAGTTTGGGCTGTAGCAGGGAGTGGTGGCTGAGGATGCTTTACATCCTCATGCCACTAGGGAGGGTTCACTGGATACCCTACAGGGTAGGGTTGATGCCGGGGAGTTTTCCATGGTCGACCTGACTCAGGATGTGACATAGCTGCGTACCGAGATAGGTACCTTGACAGGCCAGTTGAACATCTTGACCTTGTAGATGGAGCAGGCTACGAAGAAGATTTTTGCATTGACCTCAGAGAGGGATGCAGCATTGCGACAAGAGGAGGCTTATATAAATGAGCGTGACATTTCCAGACAGGCATCCGTTGTAGGTGGGGTCAAGCAGGTTGTGGCTGAGGTGTTCACAGCTCATAGAGATGCAAACAGGGCAGGCAGAGAGGCTTCCCACTACCGAGCATTGTATCATCAGCTAGTTCCTAAGGGATAGAGATGAGATTACTTTGAGAGGTATCGTTCTTAGAGCATAGTGTAGACTTCGACATCACAGAGATCGGTGGGCATGCCACCACATCCACCACTAGGGTAGGGAGGTGGATCATCACAGCCACTAGTATGATTCGTCAGAGGATCAGATGACACACAATTTTGCATTTTTGGGATATACATGTATATTGGCACCGAGGTGCACATGATGTATTTTATTGACAGACATTGTATTTTATGGACATTTGATTTATACATGGTCAAGGACTCGTATGATGCTTATGATGTATAATGTACATATTGTGATCGATATGATGTTTTGATGCATATGCCTATATGATTACTGACATTTGGTGCTTGCAGGATGTCATGTATATGGATAACCTGATTATGTATATATGATGTATGACTCATGCAGGATGGATGATGCTTATATATATGATGTACTAACGTGTGTGGATGCAGGATGTGATGTATTTTTATGATGTATGCAATATATATATGCTGATGTTTTATGAATATGTATAGGAATGCCAGATGAATCTAAATGATGTTTTAACAAATGCAAGACTAAAATGAATCTAAATGAATTAATTATGCAAGTGGTACATGAATCTAAATGTCGTAACAATGTGAGATTATGAAATGAATCTAAAATGGATTTAACAATGCAAGAAAATAAAATGAATGCAAGATGAACCTAAAATGGATGAACTATGCAAGATGAATTAACAATGCAAGATAATGAATGTAAAATGGATTAACAATGCAAGATGATAAAATGAATCTAAAATGGATTTAACAATGCAAGATGATAAAATGGATTTACTATGTAAGCTAAATAATGCAAGATTAAAATGAGTCTAAATTGGATTAACTATGTAAGCTAAATAATGCAAGATTAAAATGAGTCTAAATGAAGGATGCTAAAATGTTTTTAACAATGCCATTAAATGATTAACATAATGCAATCTAGTAATGAACCAAATGCAATAAAATGACAAACTTAATGCAAGGTAATGATGCAATGGATGTGATGGGCCGAACAGATGAGATGGGACCCATATTTTTGTTGTGTGTCATGATCAACTGATGAACCAGCTAGGAGGACCATAAAAGACTAGGTAGGGAATGTGAGCGGGACGACGACTCAGGATGTTAGTGTTATGGCGAGAAGGATGGATATGTCATGAATATACAAGGGTCAAACTGAGCGATTAATTATAAGCGATCAACTACAATGATTATGTACAAAGGTTGCTGCCGAGATTTGATTGGAGCATGTTGTTTGTCTTGATGCGCGTGATAGTGTAGTATGGTGATTGATTAGTTCAAGAGGAATGATACATCCTACGAGAACCCAAAGATGATGATGATCTAGATTTAAGTTGACAAGAGGAAGGATACATCCTTAATAAACTCATTTCTAGAAAGATGTGACTTGCCAAGTTGATTGATCAAATGTGCACTACAAGAAAACTGCAGAACCAACGTAGGATTTTAATAGCGCAACTGTATCGGACAAGGAGAAACTTAGGACATGAGAATTATACAGGACTGAATCTCTGGGTTTGGGATAGTACAATGCATGGAAAATAATATAAAAGATTATGTGTACAAAAGCTCAGGATATGAGATAGGAAAATCTCTTCAGACCAGTGTGTATGATATGCAAACACCCAGGAAATATGGGAAATGCGAACGTTAGTGAAGATGTGGTACTGGTGATGGAAGGAAACAAGATTTTGATAGATAATGGAATGGTTCATTAGGTGTGATGCCCGTTTCTAGGTTTTCATCACCCATACTTGTCCAAGGCGCCTGATTGCCAAGTTTTCACCATCGGACGAAAGTTTTCTCTTTATTTTTCTTTCTGATTTCTTTGGATCTTTTCGATTAATTTTTTTTTTATATTGCCCAAGTGCCTATTTACCAAGTTTTCATTGGGACAACCATTTTTTTAGCTTCATTTTTCTGCTTTTTAGAGATTTTTTTAAGGACTTTTTATATTTTTTTTGTGCTTTCTTCAGGACTTTTTATACTTTTTTTTTAATGGATTCTCTCAGATAACTGTAATGAACAACCAGCCATCAGGCATAGAAATGCCTGAGATGAATGATGTTGATAGGATCATTCAATGGTTCTCCTTCAGGAGCGGAGAGTTGATATGCCCCATAACCGAAGCATGCAGTGACAACATATGGGCCTTGCCAGGTGACTTCAAACTTGCCTTTCTTTTCTTGATCAGTACCCACTTTCTGATTTTCCTTTAGCACAAGGTCCCCTACCTGGAACTAGCATGGGTGGACCTTCTTGTTATAGTTCCGCTTGAGTATATTATGGTAAACAATCAAGTGATCATAAGCTTGCTGTAAATTTTCATCTAGTAGATCAAGTTGTGTGAGTCATGCCACTTGATAATCTTCATCATCAATCAGGCCTCTTAGTGATACTTAGAGGGAGGGTAGTTCAACCTCAATTGGTAAGACTACTTCAGTACCGTAGACTAGGGAGTATGGAGTAGTGCCAATAGGAGTATAGTAGGAATTGCAATATGCCCATAGGGCAGGGTTGATCTGGAGATGCCAGTCATGACCAGTATCATTGACAACTTTCTTAAGGATTTTGAGGATGGTTTTATTAGTTGCCTCATCTTGGTCGTTACCTTGCGGGAAATATGGACTGGAGAAACGGTGATGGATATGGAGGTGAGCACAGAGATCACTGACATGTTGATTTTCAAATGGTGTACCATGATCTATGAAGATGGTGGAGGGTATGCCGAAGTGGCAAACAATGTGATAGAGGATGAATTTGGATATCTGGATGCCAGTAGTGAGTGTGAGCGGAATTGCTTCAACCCACTTTGTAAAATACTCTGTTGCTGTGATTATGTATTTGTGGCCTTCAGAAGAGAGGGAAGTAATATTACCGACAAGGTCAAAACCCCAAAAAGAGAAGGGCCAAGGAGGCACAATAGGTCTGAGGTCCTGAGCAAGAGCATGGATCAAATTAGCATGCTGTTGACAGGGTAGGCACTTTTTGACAAAATCACAAGCATCATGTTCCATTGTAGGCAAATAGTAACCTATACGTAGAATTTTCTTAGCTAGGACCATGCCACTTGTGTGGGCACCACAGACTCTAGCATGTACTTCTTGTAAAGCCTGGGCGGCTTTGTTTTCATCTAAACATCTAGAGAGCACGTTGTGATAGCCTCAACGATAGAGGGTGTTGGCTACAAGGGTGTAACAGGATGCTCTACAAATAAAGTTTTGGCATTGGGTTGCAGTAAGATGAGGGGGTATGATACCATTTTGTAGGTAAGCTTGGATATCGTGGTACCATGGAGACTGGGGACCAACAGGATACATACGTGAGTTGATTCATCATTCTCATAAGCGGGAGCATGAAGTTGCTCAACTAAGAATTTGTATTGCGTAGACTTGTGAGGAATCTCTAAGAGGGAGTCAATTGTGGCCATTACATTAGCAGCCTTATTTTGCAAGCATGGTACCTGTGTTATCTACAAGTGGAGAAAGTGTTCTTTCAGTTTGTCAACCATCTACTTATATGGCGTCAATTTGTCATTTTTGATTTGATACTCATCTAGGACTTGTTTGATGATGAGTTGGGAGTTTCCAAAGACATGTATATATGTGATGTTCCATTCTATGGCCATGCAGAGTCCTACGATTAGTGCCTCATATTTTTCAATGTTGTTTGTGCAGGGAAATCCCAATTTGAATGACATAGGGATGTAGTCACCTTGAGGTCTGAAGAAAAGTATTCCTGCCCCTGCGCCATGAGTTGTGTAGGACCCATCAAAGTAGAGTTGCCAAGTTGGTTGTTCTTCTATCATGTATAAATGCTCATCTGAAAATTCTGTGACCAAGGGATATGTGTCTACCAATGGCGCTTCTGCTAGCTAGTCAACAATGACTTGCCCTTTAATGGATTTTCTGTCGACATATTGAATATCAAACTCGCTGAGCAACATAACCCATTTTTCCATTCGACCTATGAGTGTAGTCCTGGAGAGTAGGTACTTGAGAGGATCCACCTTTGAAATGAGCTTGGTTGTATGAATAAGCATATAGTGGCTAAGTTTTTGAGTGGTGAAGACCACTGCTAGACATGCGTTTTCCGTAGGAGAATAATTGAGCTCATAACCCACTAAGGTTCGACTGATATAATAAATAGCTCTTTCTTTTCCTTCATCATCCAATTGAGAAAGGAGTGCCCCCAGTGCTATTGTAGTAGCAGAAATGTATAGGATGAGTGGTCAACTAGGTACAGGTGGTACCAAGATGGGTGGATTAGCTAAGTATTCTTTGATTTTGTCAAAACTCTTCTGACACTGAGGATCCCACTTGAATGTGTTATCTTTTCACAGGAGATGAGTGAATGGTTGGCACTTGTCTGCTAGTTGAGAGATGAAATAGAAAATAGATTGTATCTTTCCTTGGAGGCTGCGTAGTTGTCAGAGTGTTTTTGGTGGAGGCATCTCTATGATAGCTTGTACTTTCTTTGGATCGATTTCAATGCCTCGTCTGGATACAATGAACCCTAGGAGTTTTCCTGATGTGACTCATTCCATAACATCTAGGTGATCTTGCCTTAGGGTTGAGCATTAAGCAGAACACATTTCTTAGGGTTGAGCATTAAGCAGTAGTGTCCAATCCTGTCAAAGACTCATTCCATAACATCTAGGTGATCTTGCCTTTTTATTGATTTTGCCAAGATATCGTCTACATAGTCTTCAAGGATCTTGTGAATTATGTCATGAAAAATGATAGTCATGGCTCTTTGATAGGTTTCCCCAATGTTCTTTAATCCAAAAGGCATCATTTTATATCAGAAGGTGCCCCAAGGGGTTGTGAATGCTGTCTTATGTTGATCTTCTTCTACAATGTGGATCTGATTGTATTCGGAAAAGCCATCCATGAGTGACAACATCTCATGTCTTGCTGTGAGAGCCACAATCATGTCTATGTTTGGCAAGGGGAAATCATCCTTGGGACATGCTTTATTGAGATCTCTGAAATATATACATATCCTGATTGATTTATTAGGCTTAGAGACAGGCATCATATTAGAGATCCAGTCAGAATAGGAAATGGGGTGGATGATCTTGGCTTGGAGTAACTTTTCTAGCTCTGCTTTGACAAGTAGTGCCACTTTAGGGTGCATCTTTCTAAGCTTTTTCTTGACAGGTTTGATGTTTGGGTCCACTGCTAGATGGTGAACCACCAAGTTGGGATCTAACCCTGGCATGTGGGAGTAAGACCATGCGAACTTGTTGATGGATTCCCTTAATAAAGTGACAAGATCACCTTCTTCTACTTCAGTCAGGGATGCTGCTATGTATGTGATGGTGGGATTTTCTTTGGTACCCAGGTTGACATGTTTTTCTTCTTCAATGAGAATCGATGATTGTTCAGGCCTGTAATCACAGATAAGAGGAAGAGGATAATCTTCATCCTCTGGCGCCTCAAAGAGATTTTCACTAGGGGATACGCTCTTTGTTTTTACTATTTTATGATCAAATAGCGCCCTAGAGGGGTTTTCGCTAGGGGATCGATTTTTCTCTTTTTTATTTTTGTTTTCTGTTTCATTTTTGCAGCTAAAGTTCTCCTCTTCCCCAAAGTATGCCTTTGGGTCTAGTTTGCAAACATATGCCGAGTCTTGCCCCCAGTCACTACTTTGTTCAATTGCTCCCATGAAGCTTAGGAGTGCATCCTCACTTTGGAACTCGTCAATGTGTATGACACTTGGTTGGTCCCAGTCTATGAGTTTAGGATGGCGGAGGGGAAGGTCAATGAAGAGGATGACAAGTTGTTGAAGGAAAACATTTCCAAGGAAGGTTTCATCATCGAAAACATCATCATAAGCTCTCACAACCTTCTCTTTCGGGATATCTTCGATGTCAGTGATTTCACCCAGGGATGGACAAGAGGCAAAGGTGGTTTCATTGGTGCCCTCATTCATTTCAGAGCCCATGCTAAGGCCTAGGTGCTTTTGTAGTCGGGTAGGTATAATAGGATCTTTCATTCCTTGCTCTTCATAACCAAGGCCGCCTCCTTGATAGTTCTATTTTTCTGTCACTAGTTTGTGCATTGCGGGGTACTTATCTTTGATGTAATTGAGGCAACTTATGTCCTTGGGTTGTGGATCTTTATATAGCCATTGGTTGATGTTTGGTGTCATTTCCTAGCCAGTCAAAGTACCTTTTGATATAAAAGTGGTAGAACCAAATTGTAGTGCCTTGGTTGTCTCTGATTCTGTCTTTCTTAGATTAGGCTGGCGGCCTTGAGTGTGAGGATCAATTGGGAGTGCTCCAACTATGAAGGCATCACATAAAGTGTACTCACCACAACCTTTGTTGTTGATCTTGACCATGGATAAGGTGGAGGAGAGGATTGTTTCTGGGTCTGAATGGGTTCGAGATGAACTAGTGATAGAAGTACCAATGTCGATCCTGGGATAGTGATTGGAATGTGGAAAGGATGTTTCCAATGCATTACAGTATGAGAAGGGCTTGGGATCTGCGCGGATGGTGATCTCAGTGCCTTTATATGGGAATTTGATGCACTAATGGTAGGTGGATGGGATAGCTTGCATGGAATGAATCCATGGGCGTCCAAGGAGGATGTTGAAGGGAAGGTCAAGATCAACAACATGACATAATGTATCATAAATAACTGGGCCCACTTGGATGGGCAATGATATGGTGCCTTTAGAAGTACACTCCAAATTGTCATATGCCTTTATTATGATGACATCATATGTTATATCAGCCTCAGTGCAACCCAACTATTTTATGAATTTTAGAGTACACAGATTTAGGGCCGATCCATTATCTATCATGACACATTTGATGGAAAAATATTTAACCATGACAACAATACAGAGTGGGAGCTTATGATCAGTTTCTTCTGAGGGTACATTTATTGGTTTAAAGGAGACCCCACAAGATGTAGATAGGTTTCCAAAAAGGTTTTGGAATTCAGTGAGGTTGATGTCACTAGGAACACGGGATTCTTGCAAAAGCTTTATTGAGGATCTCTTAATAAGTGGGTGATGTGCGGAGAAGATCCAGGATGGGAATTTGGGCTGGGGTATTTCCTAGGTGTTCCAAAATGTTGTATTGGGTCCCAATAGATGGGGTGGGACCGGTACCTATGACTGTTATCCTACCTCTACAAGTGGTGATGGTGCATTGGTTATCGACACCCTTGACATGGATGACATTGATGGATGACTGAACTTGGGATGTGCAGCCGATGAGATTATCGTAGTTGATATAAGCATTGGTATAATCTTTTTCTCGGCATTTTCTGCTTTTTTACCCTTCCCCTGATCAGAGGATTGGGTAGGATTGCCTGGGCCTGTACCTAAAGTGTGTTTAGGGAATTCATTTTGATAAATTTTAAGGCCTGCGTTTGGTGATGATTGGGTAGGAGAGTCCACTTTGATCTCCTTGCGGTCAATGAGATCCTGAATATAGTGTTTCAACTTCATGCATTTGAGAGTGGTGTGTCCCTTAACACGGTGGTATTCATAGTACTCATTGTCTTTATACAAAGCTGGCTTACAAGTTGAGTCATCAAATGGCTGTGTTTTAGGATACACGACTTGGTTATCTTGGACCAGCTTGCGGAAGATGACATCTATAGGTTCACCCAAAGGGGTAAATGTGCATTGTGACATATTCAAATCATGAGGTCTTTGTTGTCCCTGCGGGACTGATATAGCATTTGTCTGATTCATAGGACCTTGATAGTTGTGTTGATATGATGTCCCTGGAGGGGGATAGATAGTCGCGCCTTGAGGGTGCATGTTTTGCTGGTAAGTTGGCTGGGAATATACGGGATTGGGTTGTTGATACATGGGAGGAGGTTGAGGGTACATTGGTGGTGCTTGCTGATAAGTCTGGGTAGGTGCATTAGGACTAGCTACCACAACTTGAACGTGTTTGGTGTCATTGGCTCCATCTGTTACCACATTTTTGTTATTGTTCCAGTATCATGATCGATCATTGCTATGTTTGTCAGGATGGGATTCTTTGTAGTGCTTGATGGTACCTTCTTCTATGAGACCTCATTCAAGGTCCATACCCTTGATTATGATGTCTTGATAAGTTTGTATACAGTTCATGCGCATGTGATAGGCAAGCTTAGGATGAAGGTTGTTAATGAAGATTTTGATAAGATGTTTCTCTAGGGGTTGGTAAGACAACCTTGTAGTAATCCCTTTCCAGCGCTGAAGATAATCGGCCAGGATTTCTCCCTTTTGTTTGGAATTGCATAGGTTAAGGAGTGAGAGTTCATTTTTGACATTATGTGCGTATTGGGCCACAAAATTTTTAGATAATTTAGTGAAAGAAGAGACTATGCCATAAGGGATTTTGTAGGACCATTCAAGAGCAGTTCCTCCTAATCTTTTGGGAAATAGTCTCATGAGGAAGTTATCGCTATAGGCCACTTCTTGACAGGCCATGTAGAATTCTTTCACATGACTCACAAGATCTCCCTTCCCCCAATATTTATCAAATTTGGGTGTCTCAAAATGCTTGGGGAAGGGTATGGCAGTGATAGATTGATCAAATGGATAAGGACATACCTCTTTGAACTTGAATTTTTTAGCCTTTGTCCCAGCCTTTAGCTCTTTGAGAGCATTCTTCATTTCCTCCCATTCACGATTGATTTGCGGGGGAGGATTGTTAATCATGATTGCATGGTTTCCTTGAACCTGATATGGATCAAATGGCGAGTATGGAGGATTCTATTGGGGATATTGTGGTGTTTTGTATGATGGTTACTGGTCAACGTATATAGGCTGTTGTGGTGGAAGCTGTGGTTGAGGTGAATATTGTAGTGGAGGAGGTGTTGGCACTTGATAAGATTGTTGCAACTGCTAGAAATATGCTTGTATTTGTTGCGGCATTGGATAGGTGGGATGAGCTTGTTGCACACCTGTATAGGATGGAGGATAAGTGTTTTGCAACAAAATGCCCCCAGTGAGAACTTGTTGTGGAGGTGGAACTGTTTGTGATGTAGCGGAAGATGGCATGGCTATGTAATTGGTAGAATGAGTTTGTTGTTGTTGCATGGGTTGGATGAAAGGATGAGAAAACTATTGTAGTGGATGTGCCATGAGGGGATTTTCCCCCTGCATTTGTGGTTGCGGCTGCTGTGTAGTTTGGATAGTGGGTTGTGCAACTGCGAAGGGGTTGATGGGTTGTTTTTGTGCTTGGGATGTGAATGGGTTGGTGATTTCCTGCTGCAATTGTTGTTGCTGGGATGGTGGCTGAATGGATTGTTGCTACTGAATAGGTTGCTATTGATGTTGCTGTTGGATAGGGTGTTATTGCTGCTGTTAGATAGGTTGCTGTTGTTGTTATTGGATAGGTTGCTGTTGTTGCTGTGGGATAGGTGGGATGGAAATTTGGGGTACAATGAAGGGGTTCATGGATGGTTGCAATATGGGGGGATTTGGGTTGAACAATATTTGAGGTAAAATTGTTGGCATTCATTGTGATTGCGTTGCTGGCGGAGTGGGAAAAGTGGACCCTTGTGGAAATAAGGGTTGGTTATATGCGTTGGTAGGTGGCATGCCTATGGTGAAGAACGGTGGAATAGGCATGGAGACTTGGGTGCTTTGGTGCTATGAACTGGTTGTTGCACTTTGAATGGGCTGAGTAGGAATGGGTGGAATAGTGGTTTGATGTGTGCTAACTGGTGGTGGTGGAAAGTTTGCAATGAATGTTGGGATTGCTTGTGAAAGAGGAGCGACTGTGGCTTGTAGAGGTGCCTGCATAGCGATAGGGGTATTGTTTGTGCTGCTAATATGACATCAAGAGGCAAGGCTCAAGGTAGACGCAGGTGTTGTGTGCATGATGGGGGGCAGAATAGATAGATGAACTACTTGCATGAGCAGAGTTCCCACTTGTAGGGCTCGTTGAAGTGGATCAAAAAATTCATTTCTAGTGGGATAAGGATGTTCCCTTGGAAGTGCCATAGGTCATATGAAAAGTGTAGGTATAATCCAAGGCAGGAGTTGAAGTCCTTGTTGTTGGATGTCCAAGAGTACCTGGTTGCTGTTGCATCCACTCATGGCGTTTACCATGTGGATATGCGCTGGATGATTGATAAATGTTTCCACAGTACTTAGAGTGGGAGTCTCATTAGTGTCTACCCAGATATGTTCAATTTGATCATTGGGCTGAGGCGCATAAGTAACCATAGCATTGGTGTTGTCAGTCATAGGATTAGATGAGCTAGTGGCAAGATTAGGATCCATGTTCTTCCTCTTCTTAGTGGCTTGTGTGATAGGTGGCATGACATGACTATCTTAAGGGGATATGAGATGCAAGATGTATGCAAGGATGCACCTAGGAAACTAAGGATGATGATGCTAGGATTAGGATGTGTTTAAGATGATGGATGCGCTTCTACGGATTAAGGATGACTTGATGTATGCAAGGATCAAGGGTTTCTTTTCCTAGTGTAGGATCAAGTGGATATGATTGTCTACCTAAGATAGACTTGTGGTCTTCAGAGGACTAGATTCTTTATTAATACAAACCAACCTTTTGATCAAGGTGATGAGGTTGGAAGAGACAAAGGGGATTATCCTAAACAATGCTTAGTTTAAGGACATTCAAGGATGGGATTTGATTAAGATGTAGGTTTTTAGCAACTCAAAAGGGGATGCACTATCAAGTGAGGGATGTGATCAAGGATGCTTTGGATGATGATTAGGATGATGCTAGGCTGATTAGGATTGATTTGATTAATTCAAGATCATGCTAGGATGAGTGCGTGATGTGTTCCTAAAGATGACAACCTAAGGGAGGTCCTAAAATGCAAGCTAAGTGAGCCTAAGAAGAGGAAGAAATTTCATTTGTTGTGGTAAACTGACTAGTCATATTGTTGAAATCCAACAAAAGTAGAGTTTAGATGATATTTGCCCATGAAAAAAGAAACCTTGTTGTTGTAGATCACTTTTTCAACTTCTTCTCGTTTATGGATCTCTTGTTTGACAAAATTGATAATGTGTTGGTATTTGGTAGCTTCTCGGGTTGTGTTTTTCTATTCTCTTTGCACGGGTGGTAACGAAGTTTTCACCTTCTTATGTTTCTTGGAATCGGCGATGTCCTATAAGTAGATCTGATCTTGGATGAATAGTTGGAGGTTTTTAGGTCATATCTCATAAAGGACCAAATTCTTTGTAAAAGGACGTTGTCTTGATAATCTGGCAAAAGGTTGATCTTGTTATGGTTTCCAATATATTTGTTCCATGGCAAGAACCAATTTCAACATAATCAAACCAGAAAATAACAAGCATGTGTAAAAACAATCTAACAAGGGACAAAGCAACCTTGAAGGATACAAGCACGTGACAAATTTGAATGTTGGATATTTTGTCCGTGTTTTGGATTTGTCAATATTTTTCAAGCACTTCAAGCGCAAAATATACCTAAGGAATTGGCATAGCATAAAAATACTTTCTCATAAGCTTAAGCACACACACAAGAGCTAATCAGAATACAACCGTCACCAAGCACGCAATGGTTCCAGTCATGATGCCGTATTATTCGACTCCAAATACTCAGGGTGGCATGAATGTACGAGTGATCTTGGGGAAGTTACTATCTTCCTTGCATAAGAATTATCACGTTTTGGGGGTGTTCCTGATAGCTTCTAAGCCTAGAGTGTTTAGTATGGTTCTCCGTTTGATTGTATCCTCTATGTCTGCGCAAGTATGATTCAGGCGTATAGCCCCATAGAGCGTCTTGACAAAAGTGGTCACGTAAACATGATTAAGACCGCGAGGCTGCACTTAAGTTAGACGAGAGCCGAGTATAAGCTCAAATGCCAACTGACTCCTGATGCTTTAACCCCAAGGAGTAAATTTGATTAATGTGAGTTAGAGTGGTGTGGCTTACACCTTTTTCTCATGTGGGTCGTTCCTGGGAGATTTTTTCCTCAACCAGCAGGCCCATCTAAAGGATTCATAGTAACTTGGATTGGCGACAAAAAGGAGTTTGGATTTCTGATTTTTCCACAAGGGGAAAAGAGCATACTCTCCTATCTAGTGTCATTTTCTCCACAAGCATGCGAGACAAGTTTGTTCTTTGACAAAAGATTCAAATATTTAACACTAAGTAAGTGTGTCTAGGTTTTTGATCTTCCCAAAAGGGAAGAGAGCATAATCCCCCAACACTCACTTAGGATTAGACAAGAAAATATAACTAATTAGTCTAGGTGCCTAAAAAAATATTAACACAAACACAATCATTTGGTCGATGCAGATCCGAGGCAATCGGCAATACAAATGTGAGTAGTCTTAAGATTGCATCTTTGACAAGCGGTACTACAAAACAACTGATTAGTAATTTCAAGTTTGGCCTTTGACAAGCGTTGAACACACAAGAACCACTTAAAAATTGTTAGTACATGATAAATCCAATTTTGACAGAGCCCAGACGCTGGTTCAGGGCGTAGACGCTAATTCTGGTGTTTGCCTAAAAATGACATAAAGTAGAAAATAGGTTAAAAACACAGAAAAACCAGAGAGTGGCTATACCAGTTGGAGATGCCAATTTGCAGAGTGCAGATGTTGGTTATGCACAGACACCGGTTTGTGAATTGAAGATGTTGGTTCATGAACCAACGTTTACAAAGACACTGTTGTTCCTGGAAGTTCACAAAAACACAATAAAACAACAAAACAAAGTCACTTTCTCTTTCTTCTTAGTCTTTAGTTTGATCAAATTTAGCTATTTTGAGAGTTTTAAAACAATTAAAAGCTAGTGTTCTTTTACAAAGTGATCAAGATTCATTCCCCTACTAAAATTTCAACATTATAACTACTTGTAAAATTGATTTCTGCTAAAAAATAGAATGCTCAAATATTAAAAAGTAGTGGGAAAGATAGTGGATCTTGAAAAATTGAAAAGTTATGTTAACAAATCATCAAAATAGCAATTCTAGGTGGAGACACCAGTCCAGGTCGCAGACGCCAAATGATAGTTCAGGGAGAACCGACGTTTGCATAGATGCCTCTGCATAAAATGCAAATGTAGATCCGCGTGCTTGTCAAAATTTGAAGAAAATAAAGACAAGAAGTTAGAAATTTTAGGGGCGTGGGTCCCACCGGGCTTGCCAGAATGTAGTACAAGGAATTCTTCAATCTGTTGGGAGCAAGCTCAAACATGAAAACATTAGTGGGTTAGCACATCAATTCAAAATCACATGAAAAAGCAAGCAAGCAACAAAAAACTCAACATAACATCAGATTGAGCTAAAAATAAGCAACCATGCACCCTATTTTCCTCATTTTGATTTTCTCTTATTGATAGGATGTAGGTGTGCTCTCTCAACACACACAAAATACAATGGATCCCAATGCAAAAATGCAAGATTGATAAGAAGAAATTCAAGAACTAGTATGGAAAACTAGTCTTAAGTCCTTCCCAAAAGATGATGATCAAATTGATACGCAAGCTATAAGATTGAAAGTTATGATTCAAGAACTATGCTATGAGATGAGAACCATGATTCATTTTAACCAAAAAGAACCTAGCATGTAATATCTAAGTGATTTAAGCATGAACTAATAGCATATGAAAACATAAAATCTAAATATATGAACTTCTAAATGCAAAATAACATGAGAGCAATGCAAAATCGAGAGATGGAAAATGAAGAGGAGAAGGCCTCTATTTATAGAGTTTTTGGAGAGATGAAGAGGCTTGGATGAAGTGGCACCTATGTGGAATCCACATAAGAGCCACATAAGGGACACATAGACTTGAAAAGATGGCCAATTTTGAGTCAAAATTGGCATTTAATATTGAGTAGCTCAATATTT
>MU228445.1:168144-194572 GCA_018584345.1 Thuja plicata
ACTATTTAATGTTAAATCCTTGGTAGCAAATACATGTTTTAAATATAACTCAATTAACATCAAAACTTACCTCTGTTGAACTTTCTTTAGGAAATGTCGGTTGGGTCATCAGTGATACAAACCCTTGACATGGTACCTCCCTCAAACTAGGGGTGACCTAAAAATTCAAATAGATAAGTTTCATACAATCATGACTTGATCATATTAAATATATACTTGATAGTAAACTACACACAAATAAATTTAGAAATATATGTATTGTGGGACTATCACTATGAATTGAGATGCCTGTGACTCTATCATGGTGAACCGGTCTCACAACATCATCAGACACCACCCTCTGTCAAATAAAACATGTAATTAAAAATGAGTACACACAAGTGACAAGTATACACGTATGCTTAATCAATCTAAAATACTTAATTACCTTCCCCTTGTAAACACCAGATGCCTGAACCCCCTCACATTGCCCTCCAGTGGCAACTGGTGAAACCTACGTCAGTATGTAATAAGATGATCATAAAAATTAAAAAATACATGTATACAATATTATAATAAAAGGAAACCAATGAGTACATTAAAATGTATGTACCGTGGAAGTGTCAAGGCCAAATGAAATTGACAAAAGCATGAACCCCTCCACCTGTGTCATCTCCTCCTTTGTCATCAATTGGACTTAAATGAAATATGTATAAAAAACATAAGTGGGCAATCATTATAAGAAAATTCTATTAAAAATATGAACGTTTAAAATTAAATACAATGTAACAAGTTAATTGTTTACTCTTACCATAATAGTAGGAGTGCATGGCTCTGTATGCCCCTGATGCACATCTCCATGGGGTGCTTTAGTGCCTTTAGTGTGCTGTGTAGTATTGTCCACCTCGAGCATATAGTTATATGCATCACTATCATTCAGGGGACCCAAGCACATATTCTTGCACATAACACAAGTATGAGGCACACAAACATGTGAGCTTGTAGAGGATGTGGAAGGACTAGAAGCATCAATATGAGGAGACAACAATGCCACACTTTGCCTAATGAGTAGATCACTTAAGGCGTGAATGGCTTGAATAGTTTGTGAGCTAGGCTCAACAATAATGTCAGGATGTTGTACAGTGGGAGGTGGTGAAATCTTGGGAGGGGGGACATATGTGCGGGATTTCACCCGCTGTGCCCTTGGCCTATCCTGGGGAGCACCTAAGCCCACGCCTTGGTTCTGTCTCATGCTCCAGTAATTGACTTTGTGACCGAGCACAAATTCAGCATATAATTTCTGAATGAAATAGAATGGGACATCCAAATTGTTGTGAGGTGGTCTATCAAAAACAATCCACCAATGATCCCAAAAGTTGTCACGTATTGCAGCATTTGTACACCATTTAATTGACAACTTAGTTTTTTTAGGGTCCACTTTTAAATCAGTTTTGGGATCAACAAAAATGTTACATATGTCATGTTTTTTTATGTTTAGATCCATAACTTGATTGTAGTCAATCCCATCATCATATTGGGCATGCAAGGATTCATGCCAAAGAAGTGCAACATTGTGTTGTTCTGTGAGTTTTTCCATGCTCTCAATAATGGAGTTCAACGTGGAAAACATGGGACGTAATGTGGGGATATTCACATATGTGTTCTGATATCCTCTAAGCTGATTTAGATTATCTCCTATGAGATCCTATATTGGTCGAGGGTTTGATAACGGTTGGTCTTCTGAAGGCAGGGGATTGTTTTGAGGTGATTCTGGATTGTTCAAGGACTGAGAGGGAGGGTTTTTGGATTGGTCTGAATCCATGTATGATTCAAAAAAAAAATAGAATAAACAATATAAATTTCAACTCTAGTTTATAATCAATTTAAAAAAACAATACACAATATCATATAAAACCTACTTAAAAAAATAAAATAATAAATTTCAATGCAAAAAAAAAAAAAAAAGAGTGAAACTACAAAATTTCACTTACCTTGTATACTGTAGCAAATATGATATTAGATAGGTATCATATATATGATTTTAGGGGCTCGGCTTCTCGCTGCTTCAACGTTTTCACAATGAAAATGTTGAACGCAGCCGCGGGAACTAATATATTATGATTGATGAATATCGGACATCCGATATTATTGGACATCAGATATTATTGGACATCAAATATTATCAGACATCAGATATTATAGGACATCTGATAATGCTTTAGCTTTGGCTTTTGGCTTGGCCAGGTGTACTTACACCCAGGCCTACTCAAAAGTCAACAAACTTTTGGGTGCGCTTTTGGATGAGTGAAAAACTAATTTTTTCACATCGCCAATTTTTGGCATACCATGATCTTGCACAGACCCTCTTGATATGCTTTGGTCTTGGTTCTGATAACCAAATTCACCTTTTTCTATTCTTGTTCTTGAAACTCTCAATCTGATCCATATGTACTCGTTTGATTCATTCATGTTCTCTTCTCTCTTCACATCAATAATAATTAATGATGGCATCATCTATTTATAAATGGATTGAGTTTATCAAGTTTCGATAAAAAACAATGTTAACTCTAAGATCAGGTTTACAATTTGTACCCAGGTCTCCTAGTCTATGTGTTTTAAATAAGTTAGAATGATTAAAGCACTTACATTCATGTATCTTGTCCCTAAAGAAATGGATTTAAAAATAAATAAATATCTTATAAATAGAATACACTTGCTTTATCTGACGTGAAATTCATATCCGCTTTTTACGAGCTACAACTGACTTTCAATTTTGTCTGTCCGTAATGCTTGAATATCCTTTGGTTATGTTCTGACAGTTTCACTTTAACTATCTTGTCAGTCTGCACCGTATCTTGCATGTCAGGTTCCTCTTTATCTTTCTGTCATTTCATTTTTGGTTTACACACTAAGTTGTGTCATCGGTTCACTTTGCACTTAGTCATCTTCGGTGATCTCTTAATATCTGATCTTCGGGTTGCTTAGTCCTTCCTTTCGGTGTATGTTTACCAAAAGTGTTGTTTGCATACTATTGGCAAATTAATGTCATCAATCTCCCCCTTTTACATTAGTATAAAAAACTGACGTGTGCAAAATACTAACAAAATGTTAAGTATATACAACATATATAATCCTTAGTCATTTAATGACTCCCCCTATGTATATGCTGGTATATCTGTACATATGATGTCTTTCTTTATACATATCATTTTTCGCATATGAATATACATATACATATCTACCATTTGCCCATCTGAATGAATGAATGAATACATATCATTTTCTCTTTATGTATTTTGTACTCATATCATTTTCCCCCTTTTCAATATTAAGGGAAAAGGTCTTTACCTTTAGAGCTTATAAAAAATGTGGGAGTGTGAAAGAATTCATGTCTTCCATCATTTTCTCCCATTGTTATTTGAGGTTCTCCAGAGACATGTGCTCAAGTGTGATCTTTGAGTGCATGTCATAGATTTTGTCTGCTACAGACATTTGGAGAGTTGCTATCAGTTGCCTTACTGAACTGTTGTGCTATTGGAGCAGTATAAGCTTTGGGAGAAGTTGAGCTTGGAGCTCGGTTACTTCTTCCCTAAAATGTGTTTATGCCTCCCATAGTTCCTTCCTTAACTATTTAATCTCTATGATCTTCTCATAATGCAGCTTAACTGCATTGTGTCCATCGATGGTTAAGCTTTGTGCACTATTTGCTAAATCTGTATCCAGCTTTGCAATTTTTTCACTATTCTCTTTAGTGAACTTTTCTATTGTGCTCAATTTTTGAATCAAGGTTATAGCTTCAAATATTATTGGATCTAATTCAGTGATGTTCTGATAGCTTTACCTTATTTACCGCTACTTCTTGGCTAATGTTATCAATGAGCTTTTGCTGGTACTTCATCTCGGCTCTTTCCTTAATTGCCTTCTCAACATCAATATTCTCAGTTGTTATTGCTTCGTTTAGAGTAGCTAATTGATCTAGTATGGGCTTGTTCTGATCAATATCAACATCACGTACAATTTGATGTAATATGTCCCATGTTTTCTCCAGTACCATGGAGTCCCTGTGTTGTTTATTCAGCTTCTCTTGCAATGCCTTTCTTTGGCATATTTCTCCATATTCTTGTAATTCTTCAAAGTCAAGTGTAGATGGGTCACACTTTGGTATTTATATAAGTTCATCCAATGTGAATTCAATCTTATTCTTCTTTGATTTCTTCTTCTTCTTCTATGAATCACTAGAATGTAAAACCATTGCCAATTTCTCGGCCTTCTCAGTTGTGCTTGATGAAGTGACCTATTGTGCTTCTTTTTTCTGTTTGGTGTCGGTTTCATCTTGTCGGGTATCTCTAGACATCTCCACATTCACCTTAACATCATCGGTAGAACACTTGTCAATTTCCTCAGGATTACCATCTTTAGGTTTGTCTCCTTCATTAGTGTCCTTAGCTTTATCAGTCTTTGATTCTGCATTCTTGTCTTGTGTATCTGCATCCTTTTCTTTATCTCCTCCAATAACCTTATCAGTGTCAGTTACATCTTGAGTATCTCCGATGTCTTGCTGACCATCAATGCTGTCTTTGTTTGCTTCTTCCCCTGCATCCTTGGGAGTATCCTTCTCAGGTGAATTGCTTGTTTCTTGAAGGATATTGATAGTTGTATCAATATTGGCATTGTTGCCTAAAATATTCACTTGTGCAGTATCAACTATTGTGTCCTGTTCATCGGTTTTGTCATTTGCAACAGTGAGATCTTCATCCTTATTCATTTCCTCTATTGGGTCATCGGTAATGTCAATTACATTAGTATCCACAATGTTGTCATTTGTGGTATCTGGCCATGATTCATCTGCAACATCTACAATCTTGTTTCCAGTTGTATCATCTTCTTCTTTGTCTAACTCAATAGATGTCTCACCTTGAGTTTCCTTGTCAACATCTTATTGTTGAAGGTCTTTGTCGAGGCTTTCCTCCTCATTAGGTCTATTCATAATCTTGCACCATTTCTTGTGGCTATCTTGCTCAAGCTCTATAAGCTTTCCTTCAATAAATTTGTATGCTCTCAGCTTCGGTGAGAACTCCTTTTTGTAATTTTCCATCATTTCATCTATTTCTACCTTCTTTGATTCAGGTGGCATGAGAGAAACAAGTACTCTCTCTCTTATCTCTTTTTAATTTTTCAAGGCAAATGTCCAACGGGAGTATAGTCTATCCAAGAGTTCCCTTGGTACATGACTACCTTCAAACTGAATCAGTATATATTTAAACTTGTACATTTTGGCTATGATGACATCCTCTACTTTATTCTAATCTTCTGGGTCTAACATCAACCATTTTCTAATCTTTGAATTTGTAATAGATCCAGAATTTGCTATAGATTTGCATATGTCATCAATAGATTCAGGAGGTGTTACCTTGACACTTTTTGCCTCTACAGCTTCATCCTGCTCAGTATCTTCTACATCCTCTAGAGTTCTGATGAACTTCCTTCCTCTTTTGTTTTTCCCTCTCTTCGGTGTGGTAGCTTTCCTTTTGTATGTCCTGACCTTTCCTTTCTTTAAAGGTGAAGGAGTTGAATCCTTTGATGTTTGGATTCTTGTCCTAGAAGCAATTGTTGTCCTTGGCATTTTAGTTGGTGGAGAAGGTGGTGAATCTAACTCTGTTTCCTCAGAGTCATCCTTTCCTTCATCTTTACCAATAGATAACTGTTCTTCAGTTTCTTCCTCCTTTTCAACTTCTTCATCTTGTTCAACTTCTTCCTCGGTTGTCGACAATATCTTCTTGAGATTCTTCACCATCTTGTCCTTTCTGACAATTTTCTTAACAACCAGGCCAGATTTTATTCTTGTCATGGCCTCTTCATATGTTCCAATTTTGGGTTGTTTCTTATCTAATGGTTCATTGATCAAGGCATCAATTGCCTTAGTCGAAAGATCAATGTTGATATCATACTCTAATGGTTCTAACCATGCTATCCTCGGTACAATAGGCTTAATGTATTTACTATCTATATCAACCATGAAGAATATCTCATCCTTATACTTTTCAATGAGTTGCTCAGGGATTCTTACCGTCTTTTGCATTCGGTCTTTGAATACATTGAAGTATTCATCCATGACTGTTTCAAAGTTATCTCCCAGTATGGCTATGTTCTCACTGATTTGCATGGTGACTGGTTTGGTGCTATCCTATTTCACATCTCCTACCAATGGGAATGTTTCTTGAAAATAAAAGAAAATACACATTATTAGTGAGCCAAACTTACATGTGTTTGAACTTGCATTCCTAATAGTCTTTAGATTGTCTTTCAACTAATTCAGGAGTAGTTCAAATAAGTCCAATTATGTTCCCTTCTTCACAATTTTGTAGGCTGTGTCTACTGCACCTGATGCTATGCTGTTCAATCTGCTTTCCTTGAAGAATTTGTATCCTAGAACGCATGCACCAAACTTGATCTCATCATCGGTTATTGTTGTAACTTTTAGTCCTCTGCCATCCCATTTGGCTCCTATCATTTTCTCGGTCTTGGCCTTTATTGGATGCTTGAGTGCCTTTAATTTCTTGGTTATGGGGTAATCGGTGACCGCATGAATGATATCTCAGGTTATCACCTTCAGTTCACTAAGCCATAGCTTGTTGTTATGCATTCGGCTTAGCACTAACTGAATCCATTCGGTTTTGAAAACCTTTAGGAACATTAGGGCATTGGTGAGTCCTTTTGCTTCAATGTGCTTGTGTTCATCTTTCAGTGTTCCATATTCATTGCACAACTTCTTATAAGCTTCTTCAACCTCTGAAGTTCCTATCTCTGCAATCTTGTAGTGTATGAAAGAACGAATGTCTTCCACAAGTAAAACCCTAGCTGGTATGCGTGAAAATGCTCCAGCGTCATCAGGTTGTGAGGAAACCTCAAGATGGATCTTGTAGTTAGGCTCCTCACATGTCAAATTCTTGATGATCTTGAACTCATCCTTCTTTGCATTCTTGGATTTCACGGTTCTTGATGTCGAGGCCATTTTTAATTTTTTTGGGCTTCCTGTGAAATGCGTGAAAACAAAGTTGTCGGTCTTGTAGAACTTACTATTTGTTCTTGCAATGATTCTTGATCTGCTAGGAGTGTTGGTGGTTGAGTTGTGGTCACTCTGTAACTTAGTTGCTTTCTACTCAAAAATCACCTTGGTCACTCTGCTCTGGTTGTTGTGACAAATGAGTTGTTCCATTTCCCTATTTATAGGTGTTTCCCTAAAATGCATGCCATAAATGCTTACCAACTCCTCGATGTATCAAGATTGAGTTCTTCGGTGAATATTTCACTTTCCTTTGATGACACTCATAACGTTTCAAAGAAGTCGATATTCCTTTTTCTTTTACCGACAGGTTTCGGTGTTGCAAACAACTTGTTCACTTGCTTGTTTACCGATGAGGCTCAGTTTATACTTAGCAACTTTTCTTTTAACCGACGCTTCTCGGTAAGTGTAGACAATCTTAGCTTTGAGTGTATACCGACAGGTTTCGACATATATGCCCGAAAGCATAGTTGTCACAGATTTTAATAGGTAATACCATGATGCATCTTTCTTATGCTAATTTGGAATTATATCAACATACTATGGAACTGATGTAAAATGATAACTTGGGGTAATGTAGTTCCATACTTACTTGTTTTGCTTAGGTGGAGGTGGTGATGTCACCAGATCCATTGGATGGGGTGTCACCATTTGCATTGCTTGTTCCAGCTTCATCATTGCTTGAAGATTTTCTCCACATTTTGTCTCTAGCCCTCTGAATATCTTCAATGGTGTTTCCATTGGGATATGTGCTTGTCTCTTTCATTCAGTCTCTGTAGTCTTTCTTAAGACGACCAACTTTATGATAGTGTAAGCATGCCATTCTGGGGTTGGTCCAGCCTGTAGACTTTCTAGTCCATTGTCTCATATAGTTTACAGTAATATGACCATATCCTCCACATGCTATACAATTTGTCCAAGTATTGTAGTCCCATACATACTGATTACCGACTCTCTTCGGTCACTGATAGGGAGTATCTTGACCTTTAAGCTTCCATGCTTGCCTTTTCTTTTTCTAGCATTCAAGAGTTGTGTGCCCATTCATTTTGTAAGTAGGATAGTACTCTTCCATGTAGGTTTCCTTCTTTAGTTGTTTCATCTCAGACTTACATTCATATGCTTTATGTCCTTTCTTGTTACATTTATAACAAAATCCTATGAATGAAGATGTAGATTTAGGAATACCTTTCATTCTGCCTCTGCATACATTTGATGTATGGCCTTTCTTTCCACAGTGATTGCATGTAAGCTTTCTTGGTCTTGAATTTGTGTAAACATTCTTTGGATCAATTTGATTTGATGATTCTCCATTCTTGGTAAAACCTAAACTAGCATTATTGTTGACTCTTCGTTGTCCTTTAAGAAAATCATCCATTCTTTTATTGCTTTCTTCAACTTTCTTGATAATTTCATTATGCTGTTGCTGAATTCTTATTTCATATTTCAAATTTTCATTCTCAACCCTCAGTTCACCGATAGCTTCTATTCTTTCAATGAGTTCAACATTTAATCTATTTGTCTCTTGACTCATAAGAATAATATGATTTTTAATCTCATGGTGATGCTCTGTAAGTCTTTGTATTTCAGACTCTTTTTCTTGTATCTTTTCAGTGATCTTTCTTCTATCATCAATAGCTAGTGTTCTGTCTTGCTCAGCATGTCTAGCATTGTTCATGACATCAATCATTCTTACCATCTGTGTCTCTTTATCGATTTGCAGAGATTTAACTTGTCCAACCAGATGTAGATTGATTTTAGTTAGGCTTGTGATGCTTTCTTATGATGTATCTAATGCTTTGCTTGTAGTTGATCCTGAAGACTCAAAGAAATCTAGTATCTCTTCCTCCTGATAATCTATCTCATTATAACGAGATGCCATATTTTTTCTTTCATCTGGCAGCTGGCTCATGTTGATTCTAGCCTCTTTATACTGTTCATAGAACACCTAAATTTCAAGCTTTTTATTCTCAATACTTTTATCAAGCCTGTACTTCTCCATTGTATGATCCTTTCTCTTAAGCTTTTAATCTTTGTAAGAAGAGACTTAGCTCTGATACCAATTGTTGGGATTAATGGGAAGTATGTACTGGGAGGGGAGGGGTGAATCAGTACCTCTAAAATTTTTTGTATTCTTTAATCAATTAACCTTTGTAATCAATTGTATATCCATTCAATCTGATCTATACTATCTTGATGTGAGTTATATCAATTCATAACATTAACATACATGTGAACATTCATAGAAACATTCATGAAAGTAATTTGACACATAACACAAGATATGATATCATAGAAAACTCCTGTGAGGAAGTAAAAACTGCGGTGGGGATGGCACCCACAAAATCTTCACTATCTGCAGATTGGAAGGGGCCAGTTAAGGCTTACAATTTGATCACTTGTGATGATCTACCCTGTTAAGAGTATCAGTGGAGACCTGTTAAAGTCTACTCTGTTAAGAGCTTTAGTAACACTATTGAGTGTGCACTCGGTGAAGAGATTTGTTGTTGGACTGTTAAATCCACCTTCCTTGAAAGGATTTTTACACTTTGCTCCACTTGTTAGAATGATAGCAAATTACAAATTGACCTGGTAAATACAATCTCCTATTGTTGATACATATCCAATTTAGTTTACATGAAAAATATTATCACCTAATTATGATTGAATAATATCTCTAATTCTCGGTATGCTATGTTCTTGGTTCTAATAACCAAATTCACCTTTTGTTGTTCTTGTTCTTGAAACTCTCAATCTGATCCATATATGTGCTTGTTTGATTTATTCATGTTCTCCTCTCTCTTCACATCAATAATAATGAATGATGGCATCATCTATTTATAGATGAATTGACTTCATCAAGTTTTGATAAAAACAATGTTAACTCTAAGATCAGGTTTACAACTTATACCTAGATCTCCTAGTCTATGTGTTTTAAATAAGTTAGACTGATTAAAGCACTTACATTCATGTATCTTGTCCCTAAAGAAATGGATTTAAAAACAAATAAATATCCTGTAAATAGAATACACTTGCTTTATTAGACGTGGAAGTCAGATCCACTTTTTGTGGGCTGCAACTGACATTCGGTTCTATCTGTCGGTCATGCTTGACTGTCCTTCGATTTTGTTCTATCGGTTGCACTTTAACTGTCTTGTCGGTCTGCACTGTATCATGTATGTCGGGTTGCTCTTTATCTTTCTGTCATCATTTTCGGTTTACACACTAAGTTGTGTGGTCGATTCACTTTGTACTTAGTCATCTTCGGTGATCTCTTAATATCCGATCTTTGATTTTCTCAGTCCTATCTTTCGGTGTATGCTTACCAAAAGTGTTGTTTGCATACTAATGCCAAATTAATGTTATCAGGAAGTTGTCAATGCCTTCCCTACATCTACACAAAAATCATGAAGAAATATAAACTTGCAATGCACTAGCTTCAATTCTTCATTGTCTATAAGTATATATCCTACAGGAATTGAGTGAACTTTTTCAATATAATCACTAATAATTTTATTTCACATTTACGATCACTTCTTCCTTAAACTTCAACACTTTCATATCATTGAAATGTGTAGGAAATAGGAATCATATATTTTGTATACCATAAGCTACATTGGAGATGACTAATACCAATTACTATGATATTATCCTTATGTGGGACTTACAATGTAGGGGACATTGTTATCCAAACTATTGTCACCCAAAAATAACTTAAAAAATCCTAAGGAAACTATTTCATTTCAATTGAAGATTTAAATCAATCTCTTATCAAGTGAAGTTGCTTGAGACCTCTATATGATACTTACGATGAATCACCATAGAAGTTGTCAATACCTTCCCTACATCTACACAAAAATCATGAAGAAATAGAAACTTACAACGCACTAGCTTCAACTCTTCATTCTCTACAGGTACAAATCTTACAAGAATTGAATGAATTTTCTTAAAATCATCACTAATAATTTTATTTTACTTTCATGACTAGTTCTTCCTTAAACTTCAACGCCTTCATATTGTTGAAATGCATGAAGGAAATAGAAATCATATAATTTGTACACTCTAAGACACATCAGAGATAGCTAATATTGATTAAGATATGAAATCCTCCCTTATGTAGGCCTTAGAATGTAGGGGACATTATTATCCAAACTATTGTCACCAAAAACTAACTTTAAAAATCCCAAGTCAACTATTTCGTTACAAGTGAATATTTAAAGAAATCTCTTATCAAGTGAAGTTGCTTGAGACCTCTAGGTAAGACTTATTATGAATCACCATGGAAGTTTTCAAAACCTTCCCTACATCTACACAAAAAAATATGAAGAAATAACAACTTACAATGCACTAGCTTCAATTTTTAATTGTCCATAAGTATAAATCATAAAGGAATTGATTGAATTTTCTTAACATCATCACTAATAATTTTATTTCACATTTACCGTGCTAGTTCTTCCTTAAACTTCAACACCTTAATATTGTTGAAAATAGAAATCATATAATTTGTACACTATAAGCCACATCAGAGATAACTAATACTAATTACTATGAAATCCTCCCTCATATAGGCCTTACAATGTAGGGGACATTATCCAAACTATTGTCACCCAAAACTAACTTAAAAAATACTAAGGCAACTATTTAGTTCCAAGTGAAGATTTAAAGAAATCTCTTATCCATAAGTTGAGGGTCTCTTTCATTTTAATATTGATTGATTCTAAAGGTGATCACTAAACTATAGACCACCCAAATAGAATAATAGAATAACATAAATTGCACCAAAATATCACTCCATTAAAATTTTCACAATGGTCAAAAGTGAATTTAACAATATTCTCAACATTAAATATGAGGCACCTTATAAAACAGATTATTACTATTTTATCTTAGTAGGTCAAGTTAATATTAACTATTTCTAATACCTTGACCGAAAAACATAATATCATACTGCTAAATATAAATAGAGTTATACCAATAAAAGACAACTGCCAAACATCTCTTTTCCATGGAGATCAACAAAACTAGATTGAGAAAAAAACTTCTTCTTCCACACTGCTGATCTCTTAGCTGCCATTTTTGAAGTTCTTACTATAGATCTCATCAAAGGGTTTATGTGCTACGAAATTTCTCGAACTGGTATCATACGTGATATTAAGAGTAGATTCATAATATTGAAGAAGGAAAATTTAAATATTTAAAGTTCTGATATAAAGTACAGCCCACCATTGTATGTTTTGGCACTCTGTGTACCTAAGAAGAGATCCTGGATCCATTTTGTTAATATCTTGCAAGTAGGGCACTCCACTAACACATGTTGCTTTGAGGCATTCTGTCAAACAGTTCAGGTACCTTGTTTGTGCTTCCCCAACTTACTTATCCTTGTGTCAAAGGAGGCATTATGTCAAACAGTTCACGTTCCTTTTCTATGCTTGCACATTTTGCATAGGTATCTGCCAGGGCAGTCGCGATGGATACCCATAACCTGTTCCAGAACTCCTATTTCTGCACAGGCTGTGAGAATGCTGCCAAGGGTTGCAGATTTGGTTTTTACCTGCCAATCGCATTTAGTTGGAAGTTTCTCAATCCTTCTCAACAAACATATTTTGTGCATATCTCGTAATCGTGATAAGTGATCACAATCTAGTCGATTACGATCACAACTTAGTCGCTGCTAAGGCAGCGTACCCCCACTCTTTGTTGAGGAACAGACCTTGGATGGATGGTGAATAAGCATTTCCAACTGAGATATTTGACAACAATCACCCTTCCATTACGTTTTCTTGGATGTCCGTACCCTGTTCCAAAGCTTCCATTTTGGCATAGGCCCGGAGAACGCTGGGAAATAAAATTTGCCACACGCTGCGGTCAAATATCTACGGAAACCCACTGAAGTTTGAGCGGGAGAAATGTTAGAATTCAAGCGTTAACGGAAACGGTAACGAACGGAGCAGACCTTGGCAAAGGCAATGAACCCACAACAACCACCTAAGCAGTCAAAGGCTCAGTGTGTGATGTTTAAGCCTTAAAAATCATCAAGCAAATTTATTTAAAAACACTAAACTCCTCTTAGTCATGCCAATCCGAGGAGTTTGTGAACGAGGCATGAACATCCATTAAAGCATTGCCAATTGTTCGACAAAATGCGTTAGAGAAAAATGGTTACTCAACTTGCACTTTTCTCGTCAAATGTTATAGTTAGCTGACAAAGTGAGACTCAAGAAAAATAATCTCATGGACCAAAATGGTTGTATTTTACATCAGATTGATCCCAAATTTGTAGCCTTCTTCAACACTCTCGCGTCCTGTGCATACATGACAATTGGGAATCATAGACAGAGCACCCAAATTGTTTAACATAACGGATCAGAGAGAGGAATAAAATGATTGCAAGCTGCGAACTATTGAAAAGGTATAAGCAACTTTCGGGCAATGCATGTAGGAGTTGGAAAGAGAGACTTCAAACTCCACCAGCATCCTGTCCGCGTTGTCGAAATGGAATTTCTGGTTGTGAAGGTTAATTCTTTCCCCTGCAAAGATGTGGGAGTGTTGAACAGTGTATGATACCCATTCGAAGCATAGAAGATAAAGGATTTTGTCAAATATTATAGTTGGGAATGCTTTGGTAAACAACATGTACAATGGGAAGCCTGGATATTGAGAAATAAGCGTTTGAATAGCCCAGTGGACATGCCATAGTATTATTTAGAAGTGCACTTCAACATGCAACAACACCAAAAGTCAGGCGATTTGTCTACAAAATCTAGATTCTTTAGAATAAGATGCATTTGGAATAAATGCGACCTCTTCATAATTTCTTATACGAACTAAAGAAGCACAGAGTCTACACTATATTTGAATGGACACCTAAGCAGAATATCGAATCGGTGGCGACAGGGGTTCGTTTTCATGTATGAATAATTTATATGCAAAAGTGATCACTCTGCATATTACACCTCCCTCTTCATTCTGCTGTTTGGTAGAAGTAGTTTATATCTTTGTATGTTGAGATTCAATATATTTAGTTCATTGTCATTACACAGTTAAATATAAAATATATTTGGCGATAATATATTTTAATTGTTATTAGTTGTAAAATTCTATTTGGTATGTATAAAAGAAGATTGTTATTCTTAATGATCTTTTTAATTGTAGGAACGTTTGTCACTACTCTTCGGGCAAATAAGGTCTGATTGTAGTGACAAACTTGTTTACTAATAAGTTTATAATCTAAATGTAACCTATAGTCCATTAGTGGTTTCTTAGTATTCGATAGCTAATATTTGAGTTATGAAAAAGTTATAATATTACCTCCTCATATATTACTGAGACGAGAGAGGAAGGGATATATGAGGAGGTAATATTATTAGAGTGAGTGAAAAAGAAGATGAACCACTAGAGGATTTTGTAGAACACTTCTTGTTTAGCTTGTACATATGCAGACATGGTATAAAGGAAGATATTGTACAAGGAAATGTGAAATTAAAATAGATCGAAATACAAGTATATCAACACAAAAACATAAATTAAAGCAACAATTGCATTAGACATAAGGAAAATAATATACCAAATGCAAACCGAAACAAAGGCCTTCTTATTGCAATAATTTTTCCTTTGATGGAATATTTGATGTGTTCTCAATGATTTCAAAATTACAATGGTGCTCAAATGCTCAAAGGTAGTGAAAATGGGTTGAGTTACTCTTGAAATTGGATAAGTGTTCTCAAGAGTGCATAATGGTGAGTGATTTCATAATGGATGAATAATGACTAGAATTAAATAAATTGAGTGAGAGATGTTATTTTTCTAGGAATTGATTAGCTCTCTCAATTCATGCGAGGTGGACAAGTGTCAATCTTGGAGGGAGTTGGATAATAAGTGTTGAGGGGAAGTTAGAAGTGGAAGTGGATTCTTGGAGAGAAAGCCACTTTAAGGCACAACTGGTTATCCACGACAACTGTCCTTTTGGAGAAAATGTCACAGTAGGAGGTTAATTTCCATTATTATTTAAATTACGAATGTGCTTATGTTCAGGGGAAGGATAAGGTTAGCTGGAGGGGATAGAAAAATTAGAAAGATGGTGATATTTGGAATTTAAATTAATTTAAATTCTAAATAGAAGAAAAAGGGAAAGTTAAACAAATTAAATGAAAATGAAAATACTTTAATTTAATAGTGAAAGGGAAGAGGAAAGGTTATTCTAATTAAATAAATGTGGGGATTTATTTAATTAAATGGATTATAGGACACGTAGGTAAATTAATTAAATTAATTTATCTAGAGAGAGATGAATGACATTCATTAATTAAATAAGAATGACTTATTTAATTAATAATGTGATATTATTACAAGAATAAAGGAGACTCCATTTGATTAAATAAATATAATCAAATTTAGGTGTTTATAAATATCTTTAATTATATTGCCATACAACTAGATATATTGTATTTTAGAAAGAAGAAGGAAGAAGAAGAGGTTGAGCCCTTACTTCCACAACAAGAAGGACCACAAATGTAAGATGATAAAAATCATGGAAGATAGACCTCATTTTAAGGCTTTAGAGGATGAAAATAGCCAAATTTTTTACCTAGCTCAATGAAAGGCATGTAATCAGATGCAAGGTATGTCATATGATCTTTTATCTCATAATAATTCCTTTAATAATTTTACACAATTAAAAAATCAACCTCCTCTTAGTTGGATGATCTATGGGCCTAGAAATTGAGAATATGTTGTGAGCTTCTACTTTGATAGGGTTTAGGGATTCGTGCTTGCTGCTTGTTGTTGCTTTTGTTTATGTTCTTGATTGGGATGATAGGTGCCCCCCTATAGGATTCCCCATTTAATAGTTGTACCTTAAAAGTATTTCTCATGTTAGTCTTGATCAATTTTCTGATGATGTTTCCTTTGTATCCTCATTATACAACTTGGGATCCTTATTTTCAAAGGAAGGCCCCATTAGATTCATTGATAAACTAATGTGTGATTGATTTTCTCAAATGGATCATAGGATTGAACATTAGATGAACTAGAAGCTTCATGCGAAGTAAATGGACTTTAGGTGGATGTACCAGACAAGGTTCTTGATATATCTATTAATGAGTTAAGGCTTCCCTTAGTTAGTAAGTTTCTTGCCTTTGTGCCTAATATTTACTAGGTTAAGAAATATGTTGATGTTCATTGGAAACTTATGTGTAGTGGTAAAATTAGTTTCATGGGTTTTGATTAATATGGAATGGAAAGGGCCCTGAACCCAGATAAAAAATAGCCACATTACAACTCAGACGAGAAAAGTAGACTTCAGGACATTACAATTGGAAGCCACCAAAAACCATCAATTAGAAAAATTAATGAAAAACAATTGTTCAACTCTATCAACTATCCCTAATCTACCACCAGTATCACTATTATTGATGCTCTTGTTTATATTCTGTTGAGTAAAACCAAATATTTTCTTTTACCTATTGACAAGAATCACATAGTTCTAGTTCATACTAATAACATCACAACAAAAAATAACTATAGCGTACAAAGTTTAACAAAGTCAACCATAACCATGTCATCATTACAAATCAAACTAGAGAAAGATAAATTGATAATAATTTGGAATTAGAGATAGTCTCCCAGTCCTTTGAGCTCTACAATTAAGATCCTTCTATCAATCCTTGGTATTAGATCCCTAAGGTTCCTCATTTCCCTTGCCATCTTGCTTCTTCTTCTTTGCACTCTTCTTCATCCTACTTTTTCCCATAGCCACTCTGAAGACAGTTTTCTTCATTATGTTGTTCATCAACCTCCAAAGAGTACAAATAGAAACATGAAACTTCTCTTTAGAAACAATAGGGGTAGTAGAATTTTCTAGAGCAGTAAATATTTTCTTGAGGTCCTTAATATGTTACCGCATGTCATTATCCTCTTCATGATCTAAGTTAGGGATAGGGTATTTTTTCATCATGCAACCTTCTTCAGGAAGAACATGGGAAGTACACATCGTATTCAACATTTCCTCTAAGTCATCAAGGTTCATAGTGATCTCCAAGGATTTCTCTTCTTCAGTATGCTCCAACTCTTTAGTCTCTTTAACATAATCCTCATCCTCCGAGTTTTTTGTGGAATCACTTTCATGAGGTTTATACTCAAGGTCATTTTCAAGGACCACCTCCTCTTCATAATTTTCCCCTTAATATATTTTCTATTCCTCAAGTGATCCAACCTACGTTCTCCAAAACTCATGTCATACTTATTTTACCTAGAGATATCCCTCTTGTGACCTTTTTGAGAATCATTACCCTCTTCCCTATCTTCTTTATCCACATCAATGATAATCTTTTTAGCTCCAGATTTAGTTTTCCTGATCTTAGGAGGGTTAGATTTATTGTTTGGGGCTTTTCTTTTGGCTATGGTTGTATCAGGGAGGTGTTCTTTAAAAGAGACTTTAGGAACAGATGGAGGAGGGGATTTTCTAATTTTATTTCTCTTTGGATTAGGGTTTGAACTTTCAGGGAGAGGGTTTCTTCCTAAGACTTCAATTTTCACCATACTCCAAAAGGGTTCCTCAACTTGTTGGCCTTTAGGTCGGGGATAAGTAATGCACCGACTACTTAGAGGAGAATTACTGAACACAAATTAATAAAAAATATAGATCAATCCCTGGTGCAGGTGAGAGGACTCACCCTTAACAATGCTATTATACAATGAAGAGAAAATAAAATAAGAAACATTAATTTTATCTCCATGTCTTATGTGATTCAGACTGGGAAAATGGTAACCATAGAAAGTAGTGAAACAACCCTCTTATGTAATCTATTTCATCACATAAAGAAACTAGAGCATAAGGAAGGGGAAGGGTAGACTGGTCATACCCATTACCATTTGCCACAATCACAGGTTTCTCTCCCTTCTCAAACAATTTTTTCATATAGCTCTTATAATCTCTAGCGCTCTTCCTCTCAACCTTTTCCCCTTCACATTTGAGCTGCATAGCCTCAATAATTACTCTAGCATAACACAAAATTTAACGCTTATGATAACCACATTTCCCTTGTGTTATGAATTAAAAAATTTCATGGAGAGGGTACTGCTAAAACCCTTCATATCTTGAATGTAATTGGTCATCCCAACTTTACTAAACTCATCCCATAGTTCACTATTCGGCATTAACTCCTTACAGTCCCTCTGCTCCACCTTCTTCAAAGGCCCACCCATGTTTCTGACTTCATTGAAGCTGATTTGGGTCTCTTTCTTTGTCATTCTAGTAGGCCCCCTATATCTAAAAAATGCGATAAAATATGAAATCCTTTCTACGTATCTTTCTATACATATGCAGAAGCTTCTTGAAGAAAAAAATATTCCCACTTTGAATTAAACCAATGTGATTTCTATCATTTCCATTAATAATGATACACGTGTCTAGAATACTAAAGAAATAATCTTTCTGAGATTTGAAGTGACATTTTCCTTTTGTGAATGGGATGTAAATATTATGATTATCCATGTCGTAAGCTTTATCAATAAAAGCAGTGTCTACATAATTAATACAAATATCAATGTTCCTTTTAATTCCATTTTTATGTCAGCTCAATCTGACCCAATTGCAATACCACTGATGACCCTTGCAAGAAAATTCCACCTTAGTATAATACGTCCTTTGATTTTTAATAACCATATTAGTAATATCTTTTGGATATCCTTTATTCTTTAAAATCATGACCACCTTCTTCCTGCCTTTAACATTATTGTTTTGAACATGACCATTTCCATGGAAACATTTAAAACCCTAATATTTTTCATTAAAAAAAATGACAAGTGAATACACTTCTCCCGCATGCTCTAAACCTTAACACTTTTACTCAAAGGTAAAAATCTTTGAATGATCATATGCCCTCCAATACAAATACACATATTTCACCAATTTGGAGCATCAAAAAACTAATACTTTTTTATTTCATTGGCAAGAATCTATTTCAACCTTTGAGGACATTGTTCAAAGGTAATATAGCTCCAATCATGAGCATTGAGACCCTAGTTTTCCATAAAATCCATAGCATTTTTACCCTCCCTAAGAGTATGGAGGAGCCTAAATTGAATGAAAGTAGAGAGAATTATTGTACATCAATCCATTAGACTTGAAATGTACCAAGGGTAACCCGTTTTAACCTGCAAGTGATCCATAATCATTTTAGAATCCCCTTTTAAGATAACTTAATCATAATTTAGGTCTTTCATGTGTTTTATTCCTTGCCATGCACCCATAGCTTCAACATGGTTATTAGTTCCAACTCTAAGTTTTTTACCAAATCCTTCAATTAAATCCTCATTCCAATCCCTTATAACTCCCCCAATGACAGAGATCCTCAGATTTCATTTAGCACAACCATCAACATTACATTTCACCCAACCAACCTCCAGAGGAATCCAAATAGTTAACCTTCTTTTCCAAATATTAGTCCAATCAATATTAAGAAGGTCCTGGTGAACATTCTATTTTTTTTTAATTCTCAAGTAATGTAAAGCAGGTTAGCTTTTTCCCTTTTGTAAAATAAGCAACATTAAGATTTTCAATCACTTGTTTCTTTATGATCTGAAATAGAGTAGAGTTGGTTCTAGCTTGGTCCTTGAAAATTATAATATTTTTCTCCTTCCAAATATTCTAGGTCATGAAAGGGAGAATTTGGGTCCATAAATTCTTGAGAATAGGGTGATTAAGAGGACTAAAACTCGAATGATCCATCAACAGAATCATAGTGCTAGGCATTATCCAAACCACAATGAGGGATGAGAGGACAAGGTGCCAGACTTCAGTAGCAAAGGGGTAGCCAATACAAATATGATAAATGGATTCAATGTCACCTTGAAAAAGAATAAATCTATTAAAAAAATAAAAACCACACTTATTAATATTGTCCACATTGATATTCCTCCCATGAGCAATAACCCACTAAAAATAATTGATTTTGGGGATAATATTGGAAATCCATATATACCTCCATTATTATCCGTTATCTTCCATCCTCTTCATAGTCTAGTAAGACAAACTAAAAAAGAAGGTACCTAAAGAGTTTGTACCTCCAGACTCATCTATCTTCACAAGATTGGGAAAATATAGCACAATCCAGCAAGAACAAAGATAAAGATATTGGATTTCGTAGAAGCTGGTGGATGATATATTAAGGAAGATCATCCCTTCGCTACAAATGTCCTATGAAATATTTCCAATTATCTTGACCTTCTCTCTAATAAATAAATTTCTCCATATAGTTTTCATATTGATTAGTTCGCCATATTTTAATTTGAGATAAGGAGTTAACTTCAGCCAAAAGTTTATCCCGATTCCATATATCCTTCCAGAATCTTGCTTTTTTACAATTACCTACAACTAGTCTACTACTTTTCTTTAGAACATTCTTTACATATATTATGCTTCTCCAAAGATGATAACACACAAAGGAGGTTGGTTCATCTAAGAAGGAATCAATATTCCTATTGCTAAGATACTTCACTTTCATGATAATAGCCCACTTCTTCTTACTCTCCATAAGCATCCATCCAATCTTAGCAATAAGAGCTTTGTTAATCTACACAATTATTCTCACTCCCAACCCTCCATCTTTTTAGGGGTACACACATTGTCCCATTTGACCAAAGTTATTTAGGCATTGTCCTCCATGCCCATCCAAAGGAACTTCTTTTGAACTTTTTCTATAATATCAACAACTGATCCTGAGATTTTGAAAAGGGAAAGAAAGAACTTTAGATGTCGAAAAATGTCCCTTAGCACTATTATCAATTAAATTTATTTTAATTAATATTCTCTTGTAATATTATATAATTAATTTTAATTAATTAGTTATATTTGTTATATTCTCCTACCTATATAATGAAATTTATTTAATTAAATTTGGTTCATCTTCTATGGTATATAAATTTAATTTAAATACCTTTCCCCCTAAATATATTAAATTTTATTTAATACATTCCCTCCATTAAATCCCCCTTTAAATAAATTTTAATTTATTTATTCCCTCCACATTCTAATATTCTATTGGGTAAAAGTACAAACGTCTGTCACACTTTTATAAAGGAAGAGGACCACAACTTGTAAAATTGTTAAACTTTAACGACATAAAAGTAGAATTTGTATTTAGAATTTGAAAATGATGTAAACCAATGAAATGTGTAAAATTGGATGTAGTTTATGCCTATAATTCTTTTTAAAATTCTTGAATAAGAATTGACATAGTTTTTTAATTTTTGAAGTCCATTTTTTAATTGCTAAAAAATGTTGAAAATCTAGGGTCTAGTTCCCACCAACAAAATATATGTAAATAATATTTTTTTCCTCTAATTTTAGAATATGTTTTAGATGACATATACAACTAATGTAGAAAAAAAGAAAGATTGGTTTTCGATATATATTTTGTCTGTTATTACTATTCAAAGTTGGAGTTACCCAAAATTAACAGTTTTTGTCTCCCGCCTAATTTGCCCTAGAAAATCTAAACCAAATACAAAAAAATTTATATATTCTTGAAGATGACTCTCTCATCTAGTGTTAATATAAGTTTTAAATATTTCTGACATGATTTGCTATTTTTTTTTTCTTTTTTTGAATGAGCATGTTCTTCAATGTCAAAATACCTACTTGGAGTTTTTTCAACTTATAATATATTATATGTAATAAAAACACTATAAAAATTATATGACATAATCTAGACTCCGAGATCTACAAAAGGGTATTTTTAGATTTTAAAAAAAGTTGAGTTTTGATGGAGAAATCAGCTGTATAAGTGAGAAGTTTTGCAATTTTGAAGCTTTTGCCTATTTGGCTGCTACATAGGCAGTTTCAGCTGGAACTGGTTCGGCCGAACCAGTTCTGGCCGAAAGCCCCTATATAAATGTATACCAATTCTTCATCGATAAAACATAGTTGGCTTATATTTACTCATGAATTTCCAGTTGGAACTGGTTTCTCCAAACCTATTTCGATCAGAACTCATTTGCCACATTGACGCCACATGGTGCCACGTTTGCGCCATGTATGTATTGCCGAAAACATTCCGGCTGAAACTGTTCCATCTGAAACAATTCTAGCCAGAACTATGAAAATGATCCTCAAGTGTGACACAACTTCGTACTTTTACCCCACTAATCTATGATTATTCTAAATATAAATTGGTTTAATCCTAAATCTAACCTAGATTCCTAATCTATAACAATCACTATCCCCCTAAGCCTACTCCTCTAATTAATCTTAGATTAATTAGACTAATTTTATAATACCTACAACAATTATACTCCTAATGGTTCTCACACATGTGTGATCTCCACTCCTATGGGTGTCATCTATTTCGTTTTCCTAATATAGCCCAAGCCATTTCTCTTACATCTTGTCTCCCATTTCCTCTTTGGAATATGCTCAACATGTGACTCACTTTGAGTCTCCCACCCTCCTACACTTGTCATTGAGCCATCATTTTCAAGAGTTTCTCACACATGTGTTAGCAACTCTCCCTCTTGCATGACCACTCCTTTATCTCATGTCAAATCTATGTGGATTCCACATGAGATCCACCTTAACCAAGCCCTCAAAAAATCTATAAATATGAGGCCTCACTTCTTTCAAATCATCTTTCATTTTATGCAATGTTATCATGTAAGTATTGCTCTAGAATTTCATAGTTCATTTTCATGCTTAGTTCATTTTTGAATCTAGAAATCACATGCTAGGTTAATGGTGAATATATCTTAGACTAATCTCGGATTTCATCTTAGTTTAATAGTTTGAATCTCCCTTTGCATCAATTGTGAAAGCTTGAGGAAATATATTCATACTTGTTCTTGAGTTCATCAATCCATTAGTTTGCATTATAGGATCAATCATCTCAAGAAAGTAATCAATAGTGATATTTTTATATTGTGTTGCAAGAGAAAACCCACAAAATATCTAGAGAAAATTAAACTAGTCTTGGACGCACTTGTTTCAGCTCATCAAAGGTTATGGAAGAAGATTTGTGTAGGAACTAGGTTTTTAGATATGTTAATGTAACTTGTATGCCCTTTTATCTCTAACGTTTTCATGTATGAGATTTTTCCACATAGGTAGGTTTCAACCGTATACATTTTAGCATGCTTGATGGGACATATGTCCCTAAAATTCTTTTCAATTTTTCAAAAATCCGTCAATCACACGCCTAAATTGTGGAACGTCGTCTACAATTATATAGTGTCATCTGCGCTATGAGATTGTCATCTGTGTAGATTATCATCTACGATTTGAGATTGTCATCTACGTAGATTTTCGTCTGCACTCTAAGATTTTCATTTGCGTAGATCATTGTCTACGCTCTGAGATTGTCGTCTGCTCATATTGTCGTCTGTGCATATTGGCATCTGAGACGTGTCATTATCATCTCTTCCTTGTTTTTTTTTCCAACTTGTTTTGGGAGATGGGTGTCTTTTTGGTGCTTTCTTTAGGATTCATGCGTGTCCTTCAAGCCCTGAAAGGCTAATTTCAGAATTAGGGCCATACATAAAATGTAACATTTAAGTTACATTTTATGTATATACTTTCAAGATGTTTGAGAGTGGTTTGACCTTCATATGAGTTAAGATAAAGATTCTAGTTTTTGAGGGTTTTTAGAAAATTTCTAACTTAGTCAAATTTCAAGAATCAACATATTGTCTCCAACATGATTCTAGTGGACTATTGATTTTAACCTTCTGTCTCATGCCTACCACATAAACATTTATTTTTGCTGGTTTGGAGTGTTACTAATCTATTTATCTTTTTGTAACATTTCAGGGTTGAAGATTTTAAGATTATTAATATTTTTCATGTTGGTTTCCTTGGATTTAAATAGATTTTCAGAATGAAATTGTATGCTTTAAACATTATTCTTTGAATGCATGTTGCTTAAAGGAACTAATCACATCCAACCTTGAATGCATAAGGAAATGAGCGTCAACAAATCTTGAATGACTTAAGGCAAAACAATCACACCTTTCTTACATGCTTTCCTTCTTAATGCATGGGAAATAAATTAAACTTGCATGCTTAAGCATACTATTGTGTCTTATTCTTAGGTAGAAAACACCTAGTTTTTCTAATTAGGTGAACAATTTGAAATGAACTCTTTTTGGTGTGTTTGAAGAAGTGTTTGTCAACACTTATTTCAAGCTATCTTTCATTAGACAGATCCCTTAATTTGTGTGATGCTACAATTAAACTATAGCCATATCCTCTCCCCTCATCTTCATAGAAATTTGGTGAAAAGAAATATTATCTTAATGTAGCTTCTAGAGAGGTATGTCTAGAGGGTGCGTTTCCCCTTTAGAGGATGACCTCAAACTGGTAAATACCTTGGTCAGTATAGAAATGAGACACTGAAAAAAAACTTGTCTCAATCCCACGAAGCTGAGGCATTGTGTATGGATGATATTTTAGATGGATGATAAGTTGGAGCATAACTTTTCCCTTCCATTCACCTAGAAATAGCCATTCCCGTTACATTGCTCCTCTTTTCCACTACATTACATTATATTACAATACCTATCAAGGGATTTCAATAAATCAATAGCTTAGAATTACAATACATTGAAGCACATGATGCAAAAGTAGAATTCTTGATAGCTTCCAAGCATGAATCCAAGGCTAAATAAATCCATGCAACCATGAACAATACCTCGATAATAAATTAACCACCCAACCACATGGAACCGTGAAGTTCCACTCCCCCGTGCTAGGAGATAGAACCAAGGTACACACAAGCTCTAAGGCAATCTAAGGCCAAGAAGAAGACTTTCCCAAAAGAACCATCCAAAATAAATGAAAAATAAGAAATACGAAATACCAACAAGTATCTAAACATCACAAAATATGAGTAAGGGCTCTAGATTACCAACTAGGCGAGTGTCATCACATAGCCTATGTATTGGGATCCTCCCTAGAAACCATGTAACACCAGTCCCCTCTCAAAGTTTAAGGATCCACCCTGGCCGTTACCCATGGTACCGGTGGTCCAACAGGTCTATGCAAACTATAATATCACTTATCTTTTATTATGTGTAAACCCCCAAAGCCCAAGTTCATTTTTTTATGGTTATCACTTGATTAAGAACTCACCCATAGGATCTCCTAGAAACCACTTTGGGTCCTGGTACCTATGGTGAGCCACCCACCTAGGGTAACTTTTTTTCCCTACTCAAACATGTCATCAAAAGGGACTTGTAATCACTATAAAACATCCAATCCCTAGGTTTATGAAACTCTCCTACGTTATCAAACCTTCAGGATGAGTCCAAACCCTAACAATATGTAGAATACAAACAGGAACAAAATATGGTCTTCACAAGACACCTTGAAAATGATTTGAGACTCTCATACACAAAATCAGAGATAGACAAAGACAAAAATAATACCAAATGAAATAAACTATCAAAAGGAAGGGTGATAAAATGACATCCTAAACCTTTTAAAACTCAATAACAACTAGATAGGAATGAAACAACCATCCAAACATAGAGATCACATAGAATTAAAACCACATGTGAAGACATAAACAATCTCAATAATAGATAGTGATAAAATTCATCAATCCTACACATTAGATACCGATACTTATTTCCATATTCTATTATGAACATTTTTAGATTATTTATCTATAGGTATAATCAATAATAGAATAGTCACAATAAAAAAAACATTACTCCAATAATAACATAGATACGGGAAATTATTTCTAGTTTTAGACTCTACCTGGAGTCCTCCAGAGATTACCCTTGGTGATTAAACAATTCCATAAACCTCCAGGCTTTCCAACTTCCTTCTTACTGTCTTCTTGAATAACCCCACGTACAAAGATATATAACTTTTGATCCACATAGTATTTTTTCAATCTCTTTGGTGAGAATTGATGCAATTTGGTTCTTACCAACATATCCGCAAATTAGCACGATCCAACGGTTGGTTAGTGAGATATGGCCTCCGCATCAAGACTGCATGTTTTTTTGCAACAATTGTTCCTCCATTTTCTCAGAACAAAATAAACTATTTTCTTCCTTCAACCTTGATGAAATAACCTCATCTTCCAATTGTAAAATCTATTCTCAGAATCTCCCCAAATTCCTTCTCCCTAGGAATATTCTTTTCTACAAATAAATAACAAACATATGGTTGGAGAAGTTGCTTTACGTGAAGCAACTGTTCAACTATAAGGTAGGTATGAATTATTTAATAAATAATTAATTTAGTGTTAACCATCATTTATTTACTCAGAAGCATATGGCTATAATTTTAGTTTTGAATTAACTTAATTAACTTACCAAGTCACTAAATATGGTAGTAAGCAAAAGGATTACCAAATAACTCACATAGTTCAATTGTAAACTAGCTAG
>MU228445.1:217357-244623 GCA_018584345.1 Thuja plicata
GTAAAGTAATAAACCATACACACATAACACATGGATTTTAACGTGGAAACCCTGTTAAGGGAAAAACCACTGAGACTGGTACCCCAAATTTTCACTCTTCTGAAGTGAGCCATGTTAGGAGCCAACCCTGTTAAAGGTTACAAACACAATGTTAGGTGTGACCTTGTTAGAGGATTTTATACATAGAGGTTGTTACTTAGTATCGGGCAACTCAGTTTGCTACCATCCTTGAATCAACCTCCTTCTTAGAATGTCAATAGGCTTTAGGAAAATCTAGTGCTACTTTCATGAATCAACCTTTTTGGCACTCCTTGGGATGTACCTCAATATATAGAAGACTATTAAGTCCTTCTCTATTAAGAGACTTGATGCTTCAATGGTTAAAATGAAACACAATGACCTATTTCTAATGCAACTTGAATTGCAGATTTTCAGATCTATTTAAGTACATTACCTCTTTGATCAATGTATCAATTCAATTCTTTGTTCTCCACACTTTTTGCTTTGTGATGCTGTGCTTCACTGTTTTTCGGTGCCTGTAGAATTTTTTAGCTCTCCCTCAGCTTGATTGATCAGGACTGTATGAAGTTATCCTTCATCAATTTCTCTTCAACATCCTCTTTCTATTCACCCCCGTGATTGTGATTAATTGGAAATGAATTAAGCTTGTCTCTTATATAGACATGATATTCACCGTTTCTTGATTCTTGATTCTTGGCATGAAAAAAAATCCAGCCAATCTGATTTAAAGCATAACTCCTGATTTATCTCATAGTTATCTTTATGCCAACTGTACAAATCTTCTTTAAATCAAAATCTTAACTCTGGTCGAATAAAACAATGAAAACAACCAATTAAGTCTATCTTTAGCTCTTGCTAGCTAGATATTTTGTCATTTTCTAAACTCTCTGTTTTGTCGGTCAACTCTGTAGTTAGTCATCGGTGACAACTGCCAGTTCTGTTGGTGTGACTCCAGTCAGCTTCGGGATCTCCGTCCGTCGGACATCATTGGATTTTACTCGTCGGGCAATACTGTCTTCTACTCATCGGGTATCACTGTGACTTTGTTTCTTTTCCTTTACCGATGGTGTGCACTCCATCGGTGTTATCTATCACTTAGTGAATACTTGACTTTTATGCATTGTTGAAAACATAATCTTTGTTCCATTGATTCTCTGAAGTCTTTGGCATTATATAAATGCATGTACAGATGATATCAAGTTGACATCAATGACAGTACAAACCATTAACTGATTTAATGCCTTGCATTATCTTCAACTTAACATTATCAAACATTCAATCAGTTACATGTCATCAGGTAGTAGAGGGAAAACATACCCTCAAAGATGAAATAGGACAAAAAGGCTTGATCACAATGCATTCATGAAGAGAAGAATTTGAGACAAGCAAAGAGAATGCAACCTCCAATTATTCAACCACATCGACCAAAGATGACATAGAAGAAAAAACCCTATGACATTTTGTAAATAATTTAATTCACAAAGTTAAAGTTATATTTAGAAAATATTATTAAAATAAATATTTTCATATAGTGAACAAAGTAGACAAATTTATCATAGTAAAGTTAATTACTTATATTGCAAACTGGTCAACATCAATCATTTTGTAAGTCAAAGTTGTAATAATCATTTTCATATGTTTATTTATCATTCACAAATTTGTAATCTTTTTCACTTTTATGTTTATATATATGGTAAAAAAAATTGAGTTCATAAATGATGTGTCTTATTTCTAACATAAATTTCTATCAAGAACACCACAAGTTAAGCATCATACTATGTCAACACTACATAATATTAGTATAAACATTATAAATAAAAATATTTAAATAAATAATTTATTTTTATTTATTTTCTAAAAAATATTCACTTAATAATTATGTTATAGTATTGATTTTAAAAATCTAGATCAACTATATTTTAATTTTATGTTAATATAAAAGACCTATTCATATTATTTATAATTAAATGACTATTTGATATCAATATAAAACACTTATATACATTAATTATAATGTTAAAATATATTTTAAATTAACTAAAGTATTTTAATATAATGAATTATACCAGTGCTTTATTAATATTATATAATTTTAAAAATAATTAACTATATAAATTTAATAATTTTAAGAAAAGTATTTAGGATTAGGGATTCGTAGTGGGATCTTCAAACTTTTGGTTGTCTCTAGCTATGGCTAGCAGGGGTTGGTGTAATTCCAAAAATCCTCATTTTATGTATACAAGCAATGATCAGAGTTTTTCTTTCTGGTTCTTTTCTCCGTGAGCTCTTTGAACCAGTTTATTATAATATTAATATATCAAGTGGCTCTGCCACATTTTAAATTTTTTTTTAAGAGAAATATAGATTTACAATAAACTAAATATATAAAACTTTGAAAAATTTTATATATGAAAAAATTAGCATACATTTATATTAAAAAATTATATTACAATATATATTAATGTATAATTATTAAGATATAATAATAATTTTACTATAAATTATTTTCAAATGAATTATAATAATTAAATAAATATTAATTTTTACTTAAATTTTATTTATTTTTCTAGAAGCAGGACAAACATAATTAAAATAATATAGCAATATAAAGTAAACAATGCTCGGAGTAAAATTTTGTAATTATAACATTATATATGTGTGTGTTGGTTGTAGTGCCTGCTAAAGAGTCCTAGAGGAAACTACAATAATCTAGAAGAACATAGCTCAATACATTTTTTTAAAGAAAAAAAAATATCTTTCTTTAGTCATTATGATTAAATATAGATTAATATTATGGAATTAAATGTATAATTACACTTCATAATTACATTCATTACAAGCACATGTGGAAGATAAATTACATTAAGGAGGAACATCTTCTATGGGTTCCTTGATGTCCCTACTTAAGAAACACATTAGTACCATATCGTAAACATGTCTTACACTTAGCTATAATTACAATATCTTCTATCCTAATCTTCCAATTACATTATACATTAATACAAATACATCATCATGATTACAACTACATCATTCTCCTCCAAGGATTACTCAAATTACATCATCATATACAAGAATACAATATTAAACATGAGATGTTAATATGTACAAAATGAATATCTCTAAGAAACATGAATGAAGAGACTAGAAATTGAATTCATTCACGCAATCTCAAACAACCCATTGAAATTTGATGGAGAATGATCACTACCACAAGACCACATGAAACCTCAAGGCCCAATCCCACCATGCTAAGGAGATAGATGCAAGGCTCCACACATAGAAAGCCAAACCATAAACAAGGATTGAGATGAAACCCCCAATCTATCCACGCAATCTTGAACAACCCACTGAAATTTGATGGAGAATGATCACTACCACAAGATCACATGAAACCTCGAGGCCCACTCTTGCCATACTAAGGAGATAGACAGAAGGCTCTACGGATAACAAGCCAAACCATAAACAAGGATTGAAATGAAACCCCAAACACATCAAGGAAATGCAATAATCTATAAAAAAAGGAAAAAGACTACCAGAGGCAAAACCTAAATCCAATGGAAGGGGTTTTAGGATACATGTAGGAAGAGTGTCATCACATAGCCTCTATCTTGAGTTACCTTGGTCTAGTCCCTCTGGAACCCAACCCTCATGACTCTTGGGCTATCCTAGTCTAGTCACTCTGGACCTTGGCACCTAAGTGAGAACTCATGTGGAACTGAACAACGTTTTGTGAGGACATTGAAATTTGATCATGTCAGTCTTAATAGACATCTTTTCCAACTCCAATCCTTAGCCTATGATATCGCTTAAAGCATGATAAAGGAACCATAAATATCTTATTTAGTATGCACCCCCTAGTTATTTTATTATGTTATCACTAGGTTATAAAACTCGTCAATGGGTTACCCTAGTTTGGCCAGTTTAGAGCCATGACCCCAATTGAAATCCACTCAACCTACCATGCATCTAGGTTCCCTATCTTATGCTCAAATAAAATAATAAAAGTATACATGATTCATAAAAAAATGAAATACAATATCACCATTAATCCATTTCATAAGATAAAATCACATAATCTAAAGGAGGATTTTCCATAAGTCTCATATGCAAATATGGTTAAGATTAAAACTTCAATTAAAAGCATAAATTTAGAATTTTCTAAACAAAAAATAAATAGGAATAAAAATACCTTCAAATACAATCCATATATTCATAAATCACATTATCATGATTCCATAACATCAAATAGGATCATATGAAACTGAGTCAATAACTTATACGAACGCATCTCACAAAAAAAAATCCTTAATTTCAAAACAAGAATCATATCTGAACACAACTTGCACATAATGAAGATGAAACATACGAACCACGAAAATAATTTCAATCTGATTTTATACAATTCATAGGAATTATAAAATAGATTACAAAACTATCCATAAGCCTCTGGTATGCATTAAAAGACTCAAAAGGTCATAACCCCTACGTGTAGAATGAAACTTTTCAAATGTCTGACAAAATAATGTCATCTTCAGGCATCAATTTGACCCTGGAAGTGAAATCAAACAAATAATAATTTGATATCTCCCTAGTTTCATTCAATAAAATAAATTAATTTGACACCGAGACATAAAAATTGAAAACTAATAATATTTTCCCAAAATAGCTTTTTTAAAAACTAGGAAAGAGTCCAAGGGGTTTAGCTTAGTTGGTTGAAGAAATGAGTTCTCATTGTGAAGAACCTAGTTCAAATCCCAAGAGGGACATCTTTGTGGAATTCTAAGTTGTGACTCTTGGTCTTCCATTGGTTGTATTTCTCTCATCCTAAAAGGTGGATTTATAAGTTATAGCTCCAGGTCTTCTATCCTTTGTTTATAGTGTGTTTTCTCGTAAGGAGCTCGTATTTGTCTTAGATTCATGGTTGAATAAAAAATTTGTACTACTTGAATGATCATAAGATTTGTAAACAATCTAGTAAATAAAAAACTAGGAAAGAGATAGGGCAAAATGAAAAATTTGAAAAATTACTTTTAGAATTTCATTGCAATTAAAAATATAGATTTAAATGGTTATCCTAGAATAATAATTTAAAATCAATGGACAAGCAATAAATAAGAGAGTTTCAAACCCTACCTCAAATCCTGTGAAGAAACAATAAAGAGTCAAGAACAAAGAAGAAGAATGAAGAAGAATGAATGATGATATAATCCAACTCCTATGCATAACATAAACCCTAAATAACAATCTCTAGCAATACAATGCCAATAGAAACCCAAATAAAATCCAAAGTCTCTGTCTCAAATCCAAAAAAGAAATCCCCAAACTAAATTCCTCCAAGAGAAATTAGTGCTTCTCAAAATGAAATTCATCTCTCCTTCAAAATTTAAGAAATTAATCCTCACCAAAAACTCCATCCATTGCAAAAAATAAATGAGAAAATAATAAAAATATACTTCGCAAAAGTTGTGTTGGAAAAGAAACTAATTCCCAACCACTTCACAACTAATAGGAATGAAAATAACTCTATTATTATACTCGTAAATTTTTTTCCTCTCAAATATAAAATTGATGAATAAGTAAAATTATGCACACACACACACACATATATTTATTTAAATATCTATAAATATATTTATATATTCTAATTGATAGGGAAACCCACATTAAGCATATAAAAAAATTATTAAAAAATAACAACAAAATGAGACCAAACTATTAAAATAATAACAAAAGTAATTAAATAAAATCAAATATAAAATGACATCTCATGAATCACAAATAAAATAAAATAATTTAATCTAAAATGTATGCATCAGCAATTATCATTGAACCACTAAAATCACAATCATAACTAAACCACATACTTAAGATAGACAATTAGGTGGGTTAGGATTTATCACTACAACAATCTAACTAGGTATCTCAAGGTCCTGATCGTTCCTCATAAAAAATGATGGTAAGGTTAAGTTCAAATTGGGTCTTAATGCTATCTCCCTTCTACCACCATTGAGGAATTTTTAAAGGCATGCTGAGAAATGTGAAGCTAGGGGAAGTTGATTCCTGGTACCTCCATAGTCACCTATGCCACAAAATAACACATGCATATACATATATAATAAAATATGACAGACAATCACAAACAATGAAGAGAGAATCAAAACATCATATGAGCCTCACGAATGTGGAATACAAAATCATCCCCGTTCATATAGGCACATCATGGAGAATATCAATATAAAATATACATTATGAATATCCATATCCTAATCATCCTAAATAACATTAACATAATCATGGGTTAGAACAAACTCATATGTATGCATTTGGAACATAAACATAAGGAATCATCATTAGATAATCATAATCAAATATAGAATTATAATTGGTAATCATATCAATGTCCATATATTCATCCAAAGCATAAATCATCTACCAACATAATAATCAAGTCCTCCTCCATCAAACATGCTAAATAGTCCTTCATAATGATCAATGTCCTGAGAAGTCTTAACCATACACACCATGGTTCTGAAATATCCTCAATACATAAGTAGAGACAAAAACACACATAAGGGTACTATAAGCCATAAACAATATGCCTAACAACATCAACATTTCTTTCAATAGTAGAATCATCAAGTATTAAAATATTAAATCATTACGAATACACTACTAGAATATATTAGATAAGTACCTCTATGTATACACCTAATGCAATATCACACTCATGTGCATAAAAGAAACCATAAAAGGATCTTACCACATCCAATACTCTTAACCCAAAATCATCAAGTATAAACTCAGGGTGGCAATACCTGCTTGGTAGAGTTGGGTTACAAAGGTATTACACTATTTCTAAAGGACTCAAACATATACTAAGCATTGACAAGAATGAATAATCACAAGTGCATGATAATTGTGTCACCTTCATAGCATTTAATATGTACGACATATTCTTGCATATTAAATACTATAATGTAACTCAATTGAAGTGATAAAATTTATTAAACTAAATAATAATTTGATTTTTAAGAATTATGATTTTCAAATCAACCAATAGAAATAAAGATAAAGATACATGACATTTTTAAATTAATAATAAAAAATTAATAATTATAAACTATAGAATTTTTGCATGAATTTTTTAATTCTTGACAATGCTTGGTTAAACTATTGAAAAAGTTGAATATAATGAATGCAATAGTATTCCTAGGTAGGAACTAATAATAGAAAGAGACAAAAACTACTATTATTCCTTGTTGATTAGGATTTTCACCTCCGTTCAATTTGATGTGTGCTCACTCATAATTTTGATAGTATAATGACTCTCAATCGCAAGGGTGACTGAGATGAGAGAAAAATTTGAAGTCTTCGAGAAGAGGTTGAGTGGTGGAATGACATATATGAATAGGGTTTAGATATGAGGATAAAAGTGGGATATTCATGTGACCTATCATCTCATGAGGTGGTTTCAAGTGGTATCACGAGGTGAGTTGAGAGGTAGATGTGTACTTTTGAGTCAAGGAGGAGATTTTTTCATAAATTCAAGGTTTCCCCCGAGCTACAAATGGATGGGGATGAAAAAGAATAAGGAAATTTTTAATTCCTTTAGTGTCTCTTGGAAGGAATATTCATGCGGGCATCCCTTCCAAAATAGGTAAGGTTAATGAGGAGATGACAACATGAATAGGGAATTAAATGGAAGGTGTTGAATTTCCACACAATCACGGGTTATGGAATGTGCACATGATTAGAAAGAGACTATATGAGGATTATGATAATTGGTTTATGAATTAAAAAAAAGATGATGGACTTGACATTTGAAGAGAAAAAGTAGATTAAATAAATTGCATTTTAATTTAAATCATTTAGTAGAAATGAGATAAAATGAGGTAAAATAAATAAATAGAAATATATAATTAACTTTGTTGAAGAAAATGGTAAGGTTGGGTAGATAATTAAACTAAATTAATCATCTTAGCGCTTGGGGGTATAGAGGAAGATAGATTAAGGCGATGGTGCAAATACGATATATTATTTAGATAATAAAATAATTACTAAATTAATAATCGTTATGAAAATTGAAACATTGTATGATAAATTGACCAAATGTAAATGGTTAATTTCTTATGTCTAGAGTAAGATCTCAATAATTTCCATTTTTTTGAATTGTTTTGGGTATACATATAATATTACAGTCACGTTCAAAATGATTAAAAATACACAGATTCATTTTTATTTGTCATCACATTGCCCAAGATCCTCAAAGATTTTTTCCAATTTTTTTACTAGTAACTAATTACATATTATTAAGTGGTGATACACCTCAAATAGATCTTGAAAAAATAATTTTAGGTTTATTGGAAAGTGAACATTGAGAAAGTTCTAACAAGTGGGACAACTGGAAGAATTTTAGTATTGAATATAATATGATAGTTTAAAGTTTTCTTTATTCTAATTTTTGATAGAACTTTTCATTTTGAATATAAAGAAATATTATATATTACATGTTATATGCCACAAGTTTATTGTTAGAGTAAAATAGGTTTTGAAGGGGCCTCAAAACCCTTTACAAATGGATTTTTACATCGATTTAAAACCCAAAAGAAATAACAACTGCTAAAGAAAGAATATTTCCAAACAACAACTCAAAAACAACTAAGAATTAGCAACCTAAAAAGGAATAAGCCTACCAAGCTCAAGCTGCATCTATAACATTTATGACAAGTTGAAGTCTCTCAACATAATAAACAGGATTTTTAAGGCCCCCTTAACCTCAAACAAGGTCCAAGGTTTTTTCTAAGCTCCTTGAACCTAAGTAATTGGTTTTAACAAGGCTCCCATAGACTTAATTTGTAGAAGCAAAAGATAAAACAAGTAATGCTCGGTAGGGAAAAAACCTTCCAAACAAAGCAGAGGAAAATAGGGTTTTAAAAGGATCTCCAAAGCTTCACATTTGATTTTGAAATGGCTCCCAAAACCAATCTACAACCACTAAAAAATGATCCCCCCCAGCAAGTCTAGAACTATCCTAAAACACTCTTCTCCACCTAGATAGGAGAGGATCTAACCTTGATGGGAGTATCAATGGAAGAGATGACCAGAAGGGAGAACCAAACACAATTAAACCTTGCACCCAAGTAGCCACAGACGAGAGAAGACCATTTAGAGAAACAATTAACCTCTTTCCAAAACTAAATGTCCACTTTGATAGGATATTTTTCCACCTTAATACAAAATAAGAAAGAGGAAAATAGGAGAAAAATGAACCAAACCCACATCATAGCCACAAGAATAAGCCTCCCCTCTATAGGGGCAAAATCCACCTCAAATGAAGCCTCATAGGGATGAACCTAGCTAAGAACAAGAACAACCTAATTGAGAAGTAAAAGAAAATAACACCATACTTAAGTAGGGATGAGTATAACCCCAACAAAACAAAATACTGACCAAAAATAAACCAAGGCCAAACCAAGCCCTTGTAAACTCCCAGCAATCACTAGAGCACAACAAGGAATATAGCCACAAAATCCCCCAGCATCAACTAGACCCTACTCAAAGGAATTCTCACAAAGACAATAGGAGTAGAGCTAGGATAACCCCATGGGGAGGAAAAACACACACCAATAACCATATTTTACATAAACATGCCTCTAGGAATCCATAGAACCTCCAAAACCCATAAATCTCTACACAAACCTCCACCAAGACAACGGAGGGAAATGGTCATTGACAAGGAGAAGATCATAAAAAACAAATAGGTCTCAATATCCCATTGTCCAAGAAGGCTCCTCCTACTAATACCCTAAAACCTAGACAACTCGCACATTCTAGGAAGCATAAGGAAGAGCAAAGGAAATGACAGGAACAGGAGGAATCTAGTCAAGTACCAACAATAAAGGAAAGTAAAAATAATGACACACTGAAAAAAGAAGAAACATCACCTTCCATTGAACCCATAATATCTCTATCTATCACAACAAAATCCTCTCCTACGACCCATACGATGCTCTTCCCAAACCTCTACAAGGATAGTAGAGGGAGAGTACCGAAAATAGGGGCGAACATATCATAGACCACGAAAACTAAAAACTCCCCTTCATTAGCAAGATCTCTATCCTCTGAAAACTAGACACCAAATTAACTTTCATGCTTGTATAGGGAAGGAGAAACAAAGGGGTAGAGAACACCAAAGTATCCAAAAATGATATTAAAAAGAACCCCAGAAGAAGGCCACACTAGAACCAAAGGCTCCCAAACTAACAATCCCCTACTCTTGGAAGAATCACCTCCATCCACCTCATGATCATCTCCATCTGCAACCTTTCATTCCACATAAGAAACCCTACGACCTCGACCACCCTTTATCCTACCCACACTCCTCATCACCTCCTTCAAAATAATCACATATGCTTCAAGTTAAAGCATATCTATAGTTTCATTAGTATAGCCTTATATTGACATTTGGGAAACACTAAGGTCAAGACCAATTTCTACTATTTGGTAGATGACAATTATACATGCAAAAAATATAAGATGCCAAAATTATTTTCCACCAAGAGGTTTCATGAATGTTTATGTTTTTGGGGGTGATTTTCTGATTTACATTATTAGTTTTATCGTTGAACAATCTTAGCAGAGATCATTTATTTCACGCTCTCATTTTTCATTTTAGGTATTGTATATAATGATCTAATACACCTCATTCAAGGGTCACCTTATCTAATACTTTGCATTTATTTTTTGATTCTTAGTTTTGGATTTATAAAATCTTTTGAGGATATTAGCATCTCATTCTTTCTCTAGTTATTCATACACTCATAGTGACACATTTCATAAATACTTATTAGCCATAGATACATCTCAAACATCAATCACATTAACATCATTTTAGGCTGAGATTTTCAATTTTTTTTGGTTGACAAGACAACTCAAAATTGATATCAATTTCCAAAAATGAATGTTTGTTTCTATAAAATAAATATTTATTTCCTATTTAAATCCTCCAAGAATTTTTTTCCTTGATATTGAATTAGAATTAATTTTAGAATTCTAAAGGTTTTCATTTTTCATACAAATCATAGATATGGGGTCTTTATAGTCTTTTCTTGACTTCATCCTTAACGTTGATGACTTTATTAGTTTTGGTTTCATAAAATAAAATGACACATCCAAGAAACATTTAGGATTCTCATAATGTAATATACAATTCATTATAATTTTAATAGATGATTATTATCAACTAATCATGTATTTTAAATGTTCAATTTTTTGGTAAATATAAATATTAAAAAATATCTATAATCTTTAAAATATTTATCTATTTTTAATTTGAAAGATGTCTCATATTGTAAACTTCATAGGCAATATTTTCCATAAGTATAAAATATTTTATTACTAAAAAAATTTGGCATAAAAATCATCATTTTATAAAGTTAAAAATATAAATAAAAGTTCATAAATATTTATTTATCTATAATCATAAAAAATAAATTTTAAATTTACTTGTGTATCCTTTACAATCCAACCCTAAATAAATTTACGCATTTTTTCTATTGCTTAAGTATGTGAACAATCACATTTTATTTTTCTAAACAATTAAGTTGCGCCCCATGGAAAAAAATAATTTTTACCAAATTACGTTATTTTAAAAAAATATAATAGTCTATAAATCTCATTTATTTTTCTTTAAATTTCATTAAATCTATATTTTTTATTTGAAATTACATAATGCGTATTTTTAAGTTTTTATTTCATTTAAGATTATTCTTTGGTCTATTATGATCTTTAACTCATCTAAAGTAAATTTCATTAATAAACATGTATCGAGAAAATACACCATTATATCAAATTATATTGCTTAATTATTGAATAATACATAATGAATTAAATACACAATTGACATAGATAAATGAGATGAGATTAGGAATAGTATATGTTTCCAATATAGGGAATAAATTCACTATCTAATTAGAATTTAATGAATTATTAGATCATTACCCCATATTCTACTAGTTGATTGTGTATCAACTTAGTTCATCTATGTGAATGCCAATGTAAACCCAGTGCACATATTTTAATTGTAAATCACAAATATGAACTAATATAAATTTAACTATTGGAATCCAATTATATTAATCTTCTAACATATGGACTTGAATAGGGACTGACATTCTTTAGAAAAATCTATGACAAATTTATTAGTCTCTGCTTATTCAAACTCAAAGATCAAGTAATACAAATTTACAAAGTAAAGAATAATATCAAAGGTAAGAAGAAAATACACAATGTACCTAGGAAGATGCTACAACAATACACCACATAATGAATTTTCCTTAAGTTCTTTGACCTAGATATTGTTGTCACCGTGATTTGAAATGAAAATAAATATTTTTAAATATAACAACATAAGAGTTTGTTCATTCTCCCATCAATACTGGGGAGGGCAACGTTGATTCTATGGCTCAAGACGACTCATCAAAACAATGATGATACATTAGAAAACTTGACAATCTAAATTGTGGATATGCAGGTAAGAATGACAGACCTGAAGATGAGAGTTGAATAATTCACAAGAATAAGACTCAGATGGGGATGGTTGTAAGTTATTTATGTTTTATTATAGGTGGTATTATGAGGAAGTCGTTGATGGGTTTTGTCTCAGGGAAGAAAAAGATGAGATGAAGGTCAAGAAGCACCAGGGTACTAGACAATATCAAGTGGAGACTAGACTTGACCAAGGCCTAGACCAGGATGTGTGGAAGGATTATATCTAGAGGATCTCAAGAAATTGGGGGTTGATTAGTAGCCCTAAATGATGTCACTACTTTTTCTTTGGTTCTGGGCTTTATGTTATTTTGGTTTTGACATTATTATCAAGTATGTTGCTTTGTTTAGTACTTTAAGGCCTTGGTGCTTGTTCATGTTGAAGATGGTTAGTTATAGTTTTATTCTGCTTTATTATTATACTGGTGTGTAGTCTCTGTCTTGTGAGCCTATTAATACTCTGGTTACTTATTATGGTCTCCTTGTCGTTATTTGTGAGAATTTAGGGTATAGTTTATGTAACATTATTATGGTGAATGCTTAGACGATTACGTTACTTTTAGTTAGGTTTCATCTATAGGATGGGTCCTTGTTCGTTTGAGTATTTCATTGTATTTTTGAGTTTTATTTAGCATGATAGTCTTGATTACTTCTGGTTATGTGATGTCAGTTATTGTTTTGTGTATGTTGCTCTACTTTCTTTATGAGGGATCAAGGCCCTTTTCCAAGATAATTCAATAAAAAACATAAGATACAAATTAATACAAATGTTTGCTAAGTTAGCTCACAATAGATAATAGTATAATAAAATTGATTACATTTAAATCTTTAAAAATAATTTTTAATTCTATAATTTCATAAACAATTTTCAATTCTATAATTAAAATATATTAAAAATAGAAATCTAAAAACCAAGACCAAACTATAAACAAATAAATAATATTAAATCAATATATTAATATCATATTCCAAATTTGGACAAGAATATCATTACATGAAACCATTCTGATTTTTTCCCATTCTAAAGATAAAATCTCAAATTAATTAAAACCAGGGCAACGCCCATGCCGTGCGACTGTTTTCTGTCCTCTCCATTACTGCATACTTTAGAAAGGCAATCATCCACGGTTTGTTATATGTTTTATTTATTCAATCACTTGTTGAGATAAGTGATTAATATAAATAGCAAATATGAGCTTCTAAATAAAAGAAAGAAATAAGAAAAATACGAGCTTTAAAGTTAAATGCCCATCAAAGCCAGCAAAGAATAAAGTAATTGGCACGATCTCCGTAACACACCCCACATTCTCCTTTCCCATTTGCGACAATTATTGCCTTCCTTTTTAAATAGATGCTTTGAATTAGTGTAACAGCGGGATCAATCAAATTCAAGTTTTAAACACTTATTCTTCCTGCTACTATACCCCATTATATTTTTATATTTAAACTTTTAAAACACGGGGCTTCCAAAATGAAAAGAAGAAAAAAGTGGGTGATCTTAATTATACTCTGATATGCATATGTTTTATTCAATTTATTCCTTTGGCCCCATTTTGGGCAGCACATTTCATCCTTTAAGCAAACATCTGGCCTAGAGAATATTTCTTTTAAGCCTAAAAAGGTGGCCTGCTAGTTACAGATGCCAGCTTCTAATTCTTTGACCGTTGTTGAGTCCAGCTAACCAAACCCTACAACGGGCTTTTGAATAACTGGACGTTAGCTCCAAAGTGAGAAAAGAAAAAGGAAAAACTACAGACACCCTAAACATTACAGACATTCTACATAGCGTTGATTCAGTGATTAAATGGTTAGAAGATTTGGGGGCTGAATGGAAACTGGCTTCTTTGGCTCCTTTTGAGAAGGAGAAAAGTATTGAGTGGGTTTGGTCTTTGGACAATCTGCAAGCATCTGAACAACTTCCCGCATTGTTGGCCTCTGTACGCTTTGCTCTTCAACACACAGCATTCCCACGAAGAACATATGCATTGCTTCCTCCAATGGAATGCTGCTCAGCCTGGCGTCCAGAATCTTCGTAACTCCCTCTCGAGCTGAGTTTGTCGTCTTTTTCATCCACTGAACTATGTCTACGCCGTCCCCAAAATCACCCACTGGTTTTCTCCCCGTTATTAACTCCAACAGAACTACCCCGAAACTGTACACGTCACTCTTCTCGTCCACTTTCAGCGTGTAGGCGTATTCTGCACATTGCATCCACGCGGCCATTAGTAGGGACCTTGCATGCAATCAATTGAACTACTCATTTATTATCAAGTGGAGATGCTAATAATTTGTTATGGGTTCGTGGGCAATAAGTCTAGGATTTTAATGGTGGTCGCGTGGAACACGCTGCAGAAACATCAAGTCATTTGTCTTCTGAAGCGTTCCACTTATAGTGCGCTATTCATATACATGACTTTAGTGGAGAAAAAAGGGGAAGGGTATGGATGCTGATGATATTGTAGTTTGTACACTCAATACCGTCCTCGTGGCTGATACTGTTATGTTACGCAGGAATCCGTTGGTATGACGACATGTTTAGGCTAGGTGTCTCCTTAATGTTGGATTATCTGTCCAATCTTTGGGAGTTGGTTTTGTGGATAACTGACACTTTTTTTGGACTTGATTTTGAGGATTGCCATTTTAGGTTTACACAATGATGCTGATTTGAAATCTGTTATAAGGACAAATCTATGTGTAGTATCAGAGCTTAAATCCAGATTCAGCTCCCTTCGATTACATCAGAGGGGCGAGTTAGATTGATATGGTCGTTTTAGATTATACTGATTAAATATAAATAGTAAACCTTGCCCTAGTCAATTTGACATTGTCGTTTTAAAGGTTGTTCGGCACCACAGATTGAGAGAAGAATTTGTAATGATAAACTACCTCGTTAACACGCCAAATGATGACTTATGGCGGCCGCATGATCTTCGACAATGAAAGGAACCTAGTCATCTTCTATCATTCCTGCATGGCAGTCCGGTTGTCGGCGCACCGTGCTGGTCGGTTCTAGCTGAGTACTAGTGCATTGAAGTGATTGCAACTTGTACACACTATTTAGAAGATAATTGCCTAAACTGGTGCAAGTGTCTTATCTAGATGATGGTACGGGAGGCTCTACGTGTACTCCAAGCTCTCTGGAATGAATCTCTACCTTAGAAGACATTTTCCTGTGCTTACAAATGCAGTCTACGCACAATAAGTCCTTTTATAGCCTAATTCTAGAACTCAGCGCTTCCTCATTTCAAACTAGGGGAGAAAGCCATAATCAAGCAGATTGATATGTATTAAGTTTCAATTGTTTTAGCGTTCATTCTGCTTCGAATACTTGATAAAAAGTAGAATTAGATATAGCTGCAGAAAGTCTAAATAATAAGGTTTTTTCCGGTTGAAGCTTAGCCTTGAAGGATTTGATTGGAACGCAACACTGTTAGAGGATAATGGCATCAGACATGGAATTTTGAATTACGTTTGGCACTCTTCACGGGGATTCGCAGACCAAAGTTGGGTTGGTGGAAGATGAAGAAAGAACAAGATCTACTAGAATTTTTTAAAAATATGTTTACTAGAATTGGCTTCGACAATGAGCACCCATAAAAAGAATATTTCAAAAAAAAGAAAAGAAAATATGAATATTTACCTGGAGCAATGTAGCCGTAGGAGCCTGCAATGGAGGACATGCACTCAGAGGCACCAGAATCCTGCAGGAACTTAGCGAGGCCGAAGTCTGCAACATGGGCTTCAAAGTTGGAATCCAAGAGAATATTATTGGACTTGACGTCCCTGTGAACAATCAACGGACTGCAATCATGGTGAAGATAACAGAGGCCTTTGGCAGCCTCAAGCGCAATCTTGTATCTGGTCTGCCAGTGCAAATGCCCGCCTTTGTTCCCGTGCAGGAGCTCCCCGAGGCTCCCATTGGGCATGTATTCGTAGACCAGAAGATTGGTGTCGTGGTTGGAGCAAAACGCCAGTAAACGAACAATATGCCGGTGTCGAATCCTGCCCAAAGTCTGAATCTCTGCGGAAAAGCCATGGTCGTGCGCAGAGCCTGCGCTTCCAACTCTCAAAAGCTTTTTCACCGCAACTTCCTCTCCGTTGGACATGATGCCTCTGTAAACAATTCCGGCCCCTCCTTTGCCGATGACATTGTCTTCTTTGAGACTCTCGACCACGTCGTCGCTGGCAAAGTCAAGCTTCTGGAAGGCGGTCAGTTTCCAGGATCGTGCGTCACGGTCCTTACGCAGGGCTCTGGCCTTCACGACCGCCACAACTGCAAAGGCCAGAGAGCAGAGCAGCAGGGCTAGGCCTATGACGAGCTTCGCTGAAGAAGAAACGACGCCCTTCGTATTGCTCTGGGCTCGAACCGGCGACGTATTGGCTGCAACGCTGCAACGGCCCAAGAACGGTCCGCACAGGGCGGGATTACCTGCAAAAGTGCTGACATTGAAATAAGAAAACTGACCCCCAGTGGGAACGAGGCCCGAGAAATTGTTGTAAGAGAAATCCACCGACGAGAGGCTCTGCATGCTCGCAAATTCCCTCGGAATGCTGCCGTTGAGGCGGTTTCTGGATACGTTGAAATAGTTGAGATTGCGCATGCCTGTCAGTTGCACTGGCATCGGGCCGCTGAACTTGTTCTGGCTCAGGTCGATGTAATTCAGAGCTTTGCAGCGCCCCATCTCCACGGGAATCGAACCGGAGAATCTGTTTCTGCTAAAATCCAGCTTTGTAATGTGCGCCAGACGCTCAATTTCAGTTGGAACGGGCCCCGTTAGACGGTTCCCGTTCACGAGGAATATCTGCAGAGCCGAAAAGAGGACTATGGAGGAAGGAAGAGAACCACCTAGATGATTGTTGGAAAGATTTATCTGATTTGCCCCAGCGGGGACTTTTCCTCTTCTTTCCGGTATGGTTCCGGTGAGATAATTGTAATGCAATTCGATCATATTCAGCCTGGGCGAATAGAGCAATCCAGCAGGAATCGAACCGTTCAAATAATTCTGCCCCATGCGTACTCTCACCAGAGAATTGCAGGTTCCCAGAGTCTCTGGAATAGGACCGAAGAACAAATTATTGAGAATGATCAAAATCCTCAGCTTTCCGCCATTGCAGAGATTGGGAGGAATCGAACCAGTCAATCTGTTTGAAGAGACATCCACTTCCACAAGCCCACTATTTTGCCCAAGCTGCTGAGGCACCGGTCCCCTGAAATTATTCTTCCACAGCTGCAGAACCTCCAAATAGGGCAGATCCCCAATAAAAGACGGAATCTCCCCATGCAACTTATTGATAAACAGATTTAAAAGCCTCAGCTCCTTAAGCTCTTTGAATTCCGAAGGTATTTCACCGGTGAGCTCGTTGATGGACAGATCCAAAGACTTTAAGCTCCCAAGGTGTCCCAGCTGAGGAGGAATAGGACCAGACAGGGCATTCTCTTGTAAGAACAATGTATCCAGCTTCTCAAGCCTCCCCAGTTCTGATGGAATTGTCCCCTCCAGGCCACAGTTCACCATATCCAGCTTCTCAAGCTCGCTTAAATTCCCAAGTTGGGCAGGAATTCCTCCGTCAAATTTGTTGTAGTATCCTAAATAGAGGACCTTCAGATTCACCAGAAATCCAAGTTCTGGTGGTATTGCTCCTGTCAGATCATTCCCCGACAATGACAGATACTCCAAATTTGTGAGCTTTGCATACTCTCGAGGAATGCTTCCAGAGAAGTAATTTCCTCCCAAATTCAAGTACTTGAGATTCACCAGGCGGCTCAGCTCCACAGGCAATGGCGCCGAAAAGTTGTTGTTGTATACATCCAGGGATTCCAGGTTTCTCAAATTTGAAACATTAGGAGGTAGGCCGCCATTGAAAACATTATTTGAGAGGTTAAGCAAGCGGAGCTCGGAGAGATTGACGATTTGGGGAGGGATTTGGCCTGAAATATTCATGCTGGAGATATCTAAAGAAACTACACGACCGCTACGGTCACATTGGATGCCAGTCCAGGAGCAATGGGGGCTGCCATTAGAGCCAATTGACCAGGTTTCAAACGCAGAGTTTGGAGCCACCATTGCTGATTTCATAGAAATCAGCACCTGGGCATCCTGATTAAACCATGAAACATTGGCTTTGGAAGGATACACACAGGCAAAGACCCACAGACCCACAACAATGATCTTCACAGGAAGGCTCTCCAGTTCCCTCATCTTCTCACTAAAGAAAACACACCAGCCCCGCCCTACAAAACCAGTCAGTAAACACAACTAATTCAACTCTGATAACTAGTTTGACATAACCCAGCTAAAACAAGAGTCCAAAACACAAATTTCTAGGCCACCAGTCCTGGTCCTCACTGCAGCACGTTTAATATTCAAGCTTCCCTATAAATTTATATAAAAAATCCTCCTCTATCCAATCCAAATCAAATAAAGCAAAACAGGGGATATCTTAGCTAAAGCGAAAACAACAACATTCAACTTTTTTTTCCATGTGTTAAACTTATATCTAGGATTGCCTGTGACGGTGATTTCAAGCGCTTAATTATTTGAATATGACCACAGAGGCCCCATGAAATTCTGCTAAGCCTTATTTTCTAACTTACTGCCTAATCTTGTCCTCCCATCCAGCGGATGCTTCTAATCTCAAAAAGAAATTTAAAAATGAAAAGGTAAAGCAGCAAACAGTATCTGGTTTGATACCCATTGCCTGCTTTGTCCACATGGGAGATAATCTTCCTTTACCTTTTGCTTTAGAATATGATTTTGGACTCATTACCCTACCTTTCTCCTTGACAATTATTAATTATCTCTTAATGTATTTGATTTAAGTAACCCTGTATAAGCTTTGGTCTTTTTCATATTGTACAAAGTTACAAACAGTAGAAAAATATGTAGCAGACACTGAAGTCCATATACCTTTTGAGACAAATGGGCCATACTTGAACTTCTTATCACACGAGATTACTATACTCAAGTATAATACATTATGCTTATTTATTAGAAAGGTGAAATTAACTTTTACTTATCATAAGGATGATGGCTGTAGGTTTGATTTATTTTTATATGGGTGGAAGGCAGCTCATAATTACGATGACTCATCAGTTATGATTGAGGATGTGTTGATCCTCAAGTTCCTATTGTTAGTATAGTATAGTAGAACATTTGTTTCATAAGGATGGTAGCTGTAGGTTTGATTTATTTTTGTATGGGTGGAATCAGCTTATAATTACAATGACTCATTAGTTATGATTGAGGATGTGTTGATCCCCCAAGTTACTATTGTTAGTATAGTATAGTATAACATTTGTTTTGACTATTTGTTGGATATGGCATTTACAAGATACAAAATTACATTGTTCATAGTAGATGTATGGTCGTCTTTATGATTGTTGAGGTTATAGTATTGTGTATTAGAACTTTGCTTCACAGATCCTACTTCCTTCAACTTCCAATAAGGATGATAGATGTAGGTTTGATTTATTAGGAATTAGCATCGGTCTTCACCCCGCGGCCCACTATAACAGCTATATTATGATACGACATTTGTTTAGACTAATTGTAAAATGTAAAATTTTCATAATATAAAATCATATTGTTCGTTATAAATATATAGCCATATTTCTAATTAACTAAATTATAATAGTATATTAAAACTTTGCTTCACAAATCCCACTTCATCTAACTTCCACTAATTATTACATACAAGTAGAAATCCAGTTGGCAAGCAGACAGCACTACAAAAGCTTAGCTGCTGCCATGATCAGAGTCTGAACACTTCTGAATAAAAGTCATGCTAGAGAGCTTTTCCAACCACCTTAGCAGCAGTTACTGGAAAAGGAATCCTACGTCTTTTCAGTATGATAATTATCAACGTAGATTAAAATCATTCGCCCATGCATTATCTAACCACATCAGATTATACGCAAAGTAAAATCAATGGCAGTATAAACTGGGAACATTTACGATGAAAGGTAGTTAACTGGGCAAAATACATTTAGAATATTTAAAACTTCCGTTGCACTGATATGATGGGACTGACCAAGATGCGACGTTTGAATGTAATAATGTATTGTCCCAAAGCATGGACAGTATCTCTTTACTGAATTTATAATAATATCTTAAATATTATTCCTTTGGTTTGCAAATCAACGTTGAAAATAATACTAAGTTTGAGTTTCATTGGTCGACATGGATGTACCAGCCCATTTTTGAACGCCGAAATTGGACTTTGAAATGCGTTAAAGAGAGAGAGAGAGAATGTGTATTTGTACAACAAAAATATATTCCAAGTGTGGATCAGAAGTTAGTTTACTTCCTGTAATGGAATCCTGAATTCAGTGCTTTATTCTATCCTTGCCTTCCCAAGGAGGGCATTAAGATGCCCAAGTACATTGGAATTCTTATAAAGAAAAAGTGGAAGGGAATATAGTGAGTGAGTGAGGCACTAAAGTACCCCGTTCGGGTTTGATGATGAGAAAGAAGAGGTTTGATGATGAGAAAGAAGAGTTTTTATGGCCTAAAAGTGCAATCTTGTATTGATCCCGTAAAATATAGACATAAACTAATGCCATGGAATTTTTGAAATGACTTTTGGTGGAGCTTTCAAGGTTTCACAGAATATTGTAGTGGGGAACACTTAAAGAAAATGGAGTCCATGGTCCAAAGAAGAGTTTAACTACTAGAGAATGTCTAAAGAGGACCAGGCAACTACACGAGTGATGATTGAAAACACAATCCACTAACGTTTTCTTTTTGTTATTCCTCTCACTTGAAGGAATAAAACTAATGACGGAATATGACCTACTAAAATGGACAGTCCCTTCAACCAAGAAAGATAACATTAAGAATGCATTAGTATTGATGTTTTGGGTTTTTTTAAGAGTGGTTTGTATTCTTGTCTTGCATGTTTTGGAAATTGTGAGATTTGGAATGTGCTTAGTTTAAGGCTTAATGGAATGTAATGTTTTAATATTAGCATAACAAAAATTTGAAAGTGTTTATTCTTTTAGGTTAGGTTTATTAATTTGTTAGGGATTTGTATATAGGTGGGTCTTACAATACAAATAATTTGTTTTAAAAAAATACCTATAAACAAATAAAAAACAACAAACTCAGGTCTTCCATCCTTTTAGCTAGTTAAAATGTAATTTTGATGAGTCCTCTTACAAAAATCCAAGCATCACGAGAGACTATAAATGGAAGCTAATCTTTGCCTATGCTACCCACCTAGGATTCAAACCTCAAACTTTGATGAGGTGGCAATGGCTTTCCATATTATCCTCATTGCCAAAACAAAGAGTGGAATGATATTATAATTAAAATGGATTCATTGAATATAATGAAGATATTAAATGATAGGGCCAAGCCTAGTTTCCATATTTGTTGACGTCTAGATCCAGATCACTTTGTTCCATAATCACAAGGCAAGAAACATATAAAGGGACGACAATACACTCACATACCTGCTAACCAATCCGGTATCCCAAAGTAATGATATTTACTATGAAATGAAGAATTCTCTCTTTCACCTCATGTCACTGAAAGCATACACTTGGATGCCAATCCTCACAATATAGGAAATAGAACATAGGATCATTAGTTTACCCACTTGAACTAGTGAAATCTATTTCTTATGTGGGTGGGCATGTGTGTGCGCGCGCGCGTGCGCACACACACACACACACACACACACAGAGAGAGAGAGAGAGAGATAGAGAGAGAGAGAGAGAGAGTTGGTCTATGACATCAATTCTTAATCATCCTATGAATGCAAAAAACTATCATTTCTTCCTTTGTAGTCCTAAATCTTGAATTTCTCATTCACACACACACAGAGAGAGAGAGAGAGAGAGAGAGAGAGAGAGAGAGAGAGAGAGAGAGAGAGAGAGAGAGATACATACACACATAAAAAATTGGTCTATGGAATCAATTCTTAATCATCCTATGAATGCGAAAAACTATCATTTCTTCCTTTGTAGTCCTAGATCTTAAATTTCTCATTCATATTTACCTAATCAACCATCAATTAAAGAGAAGAATCATTTCACCCACTAAACACTTAAGTCCTCTTGAGCCTAATAAGTCATTTTGCTTCTAATCCAATATAGGAAATAGAACCTAGGATCATTAGCTTACCCATTTCAACTAGTGAACCATATTTTATGTATGTTATATATGTATGTATGTGGGTAAAAGAATGAAGGTGTGTCACATTTTGGACTAATCTAGAGGACTCGAATGAGTGCTACTTGGCTGAGTAGGACTCGAATGAATCCATGTACTCGCCGTGTGGCGCGTAATGGCGTCTATGTGGCTAGAGGTACTCGACCGAGTAGGACTCGGTTGAGTCCCACTTGCCTGAGTACCACTTGCATAATCAAAGTGACAGAAGGCAGTTTAAGCCCCTTATTTGAACAGTGAGGGGCTAGCAAAGCAAAGAAGGGGGCTTGAGGACACTCAGCCGAGTGCGAGGTAGGGCCCCCACTTTTTTGCATTTATTTTATTTTAAATATGGTTAAAAATGAGATTTTAATATTATATTAGTATTAAATGTTTAACTTTTTATATTTTTTCATAATTATATGTATAAAATAGTTAGTTTTAATATTTTATTCTAAAAAATAAAACCTTAAACCTTAAAATGTTTAAAAATCAAACCTTAAACCTTTAGAAGCAATGGAGGAATTACACATTAGAGATACAACTAATATAACTAGATAATTGTGTAGCTATAAAAAATACTATAATATAAATATAAAATAATTATTATTCTTACCTTACCCCCTTATTATGTTGATTCTAAAATCACCAAATTTTACCTCTCTCTCTCTCTCTCTCTCTGGTCATAAGGTGTCATAGGGGTTTGTAGGACCCATTGATGGGTCCTAGGATTCCTTAAGACACCTTAAGACCCCTAATGTGTACTCTTAGACTTTCTAATGGGTTGTAAGGTGTCATAAGGGGCTGTAGGACCCATTAATGGGTCCTACGACCCCTTAAGACACCTTACCAACCCTAAGATGTACTCTTAGGCCTCCTAATGGGTCATAAGGTGTCATAATGGGTTATAGGACCCATTAATGGGTCCTAGGACTCCTTAAGACACCTTACGACCCCTTAGGAACCCTAAGAATACATCTTAGGGTTCCTAGTACAATTAATGGGTCTCAAGGGTCATAGGAGATATTACTGTGTCTTAGGAGCCATTAATGGATGCTATGAACCCTTAAGACAACTTACGACCCCTAAGATGTCTCTAATGGGTCATAAGGTGTCATAAGCAGTTGTAGAACCCATTAAGACACCTTACGACCCCTTAAGAACCCTAAGAATACATCGTAGGGTTTCTAGTACACATTAATGGGTCTCAAGGGCTCATATGACATATTACTATGTCTTAGGACACCATAAGACCCCTTACGAGCCCTAAGATGTACTCTTAGGATTCCTAATGGATTTTAAGGTGTTATAAGGGGTCGTAGGACCTATTAATGGGTCCTAAGACCCCTTAAGACACATTATGACCCCTAAGATGCACTCTTAGACTTCCTAATGGTTTGTAAGGTGTCATAAGGGTTTGTAGGATCCATTAATGGGTCCTTGAACCCTTTAAGACACCTTATGACCCCTAAGATGTACTCTTAGGATTCCTAATGGGTCGTAAGGTGTCATAAGGGGTCGTAGGACCCATTAATGGCTCCTAAGACCCCTTACGACACCTTACGACCCCTAAGATGTACTCATAGGCTTCCTAATGGGTCATAAATCATCATAAGGGGTCGCAGGACCCATTAATGGGTCCTTGGACCTTTTAAGACACCTTATGACCCCTAATATGTACTATTAGGCTTCCTAAGGGGTTGTAAGGGCTCATAAGCAGTTGCAGGAGTCATTAATGGGTTCTACAACCCCTTAAGATAGCTTGTGACCCCTATGATGTACTCTTAGAATTTATAATAGGTCGTAAGGTGTCATAAGCGGTCGTAGGACCCAATAATGGGTCTTAGGACCCCTTAAGATACCTTACAACCCCTTAGGAGCTTTAAGAATACATCTTGGGGTTACTAATATACATTAAAGGATCTCAAGGGGTCATAGGATATATATTATTGTGTCTTAGGATCCATTAATGGATGCTAGGACCCCTTAAAACACCTTATGACCCCTAAGATGTAATCTTAGGCTTTCTAATGGGTCGTAAGGTGTCATAAGGGGTAGTAGGACCCATTATTGGGTCCTAGGACCCATTAAGACACCTTACGACCCCTTAGGAACCCTAAGAATATATCTTAGGGTTCCTAGTGCACATTAATGGTTCTCAAGGGGTCATAGGACATATTACTATGTCTTATGACACCATAAGACCCCTTTATGACCACTAAGATGTACTGTTAGGCTTCGTAATGGGTCATAAGGTGTCATAAGGGTTTGTAGGAGCCATTAATGGATTTTAGGACCCCTCAAGACACCTTAAGACCCCTAAGATGTACTATTAGGACTTTTAATGGGTTGTAAGGTGTCATAAGGGGTCGTAGGACCCATTAATGGGTCCTAGGATGCTGAAAGAAACATTACAACCCCTAAGATGTACTCTTAGCCTTTATAATGGGTCATAAGGTGTCATAAGGGATTGTAGGACCCCTGAGTGGGTCCTAGGACCCCTTAATAGACCTTACAACCCCTAAGATGTACTGTTAGGCTTCCTAATGGGTTGTAAGGTGTCATAAGGGGTCGTAAGAGCCATTAATGGGTCCTATGACCCCTTAAGACATCTTACAACCCCAAAGATGTACTCTTAGGATTCCTAATGGGTTGTAAGGTATCATAAGGGGTCTAAGGATGTGTTAAAACACCTTACAACCCCTCAAATGTACCCTTAGGCATCCTAAGGGGTTGTAAGGGTTCACAAGGAGTCATAGGAGTCATTAATGGGTCCTACGATCCCTTAAGACACCTTATAGCCCCGAAGATTTACTCTTAGGCATCCTAACAGGTTGTAAGGTTTGATAAGGGGTCGTAGGACCAATTAATGGGTCCTAGGACCCCTTAAGACACCTTACAACCCCTTAGGAACCCTAAGAATACATCTTAGGTTTCCTAGTACACATTAATGGGTCTCAACAAGTCATAAGACATATTACTGTGTCTTAGGAGCCATTAATGGATGTTAGGACCCCTTAAGACACCTTACGAACTCTAAGATATACTCTTAGGCTTTCTAATGGGTTGTAAGTTGTTGTAAGGGGTCGTATGACCCATTAATGGGTCCTAAGACCCCTTAATACACATTACGACCCATTAATGGGTCCTAGGACCCCCTAAGACACATTACGACCCCTTAGGAACCCTAAGAATAGATCTTAGGGTTCCTAGTACATGTTAATGGGTCTCAAGGGGTCATAGGACATATTACAGTGTCTTAGGACACCATAAGACCCCTTACAAGCCCTAAGATGTACTCTTAGGCTTCCTAATGGGTCGTAAGGTATCATAAGGGTTCAGAGGAACCATTAATGGATGCTAGGAACCCTTAAGATACCTGATGACCCGTAAGATGTATTCTTAGGCTTTCTAATGGTTTGTAAGGTGTCATAAGGGGTAGTTGAACCCATTAATGGGTCTTAGGACCCCTTAAGACACCTTATGTTCACTTAGATGTACTCTTAGGCTTCCTAATGGGTTGTAAGGTGTCATAAGGGGTTGTAGGGCCCATTAAAAAGTCGTAGGACCCATTAATGGGTCCTAGGACCCCTTAAGAAACATTACGACCCCTAAGATATACTCTTAGGATTCCTAAGGGTTGTAAGGGTTCATAAGGAGTCGTAGGAATCATTAATGGGTCCTGCAACCCCTTAAGACACCTTACATCCCCTAAGATGTACGCTTAGGCTTCCTAATGGGTCTCTCTCTCTCTCTCTCTCTCTCTCTCTACCCTAGGTATTATTATTATAATATAAATAATAATAAATATAATACTAATATTATACTATTATACAATAGTAACATAAATAATAATATAACACTAATTTATATAATATAATATAATATAATATAATATAATACTACTATTATACAATACTAATATAAATATTAATAATTTGATACTAATGCTATTATCATTTAGTATTTGTATGGGTGATACCACAACAGTGGGTTACAATTTGTTGCCTAAACGGACATTGAACTCTACATTTTGAGAAAAAATTTCACATTCGGATGCATATTGTCGTTAAACTGTTTGAAATCGGAAGATGAAGTAAACTAGAGTCTTTTAGGATTTTCTGTCTAGATTCTAAATATATTTTTTTTATTTTTTTTGAACTGATTTTAATGGTTTTGTTTTTCTCCCACTAAAACTGCTATGTTGCTGAAAACATCTTTTTCAAAAAGGTGCAATGACTTCATACAACATAACTTTTTTTCTAAAATAAATATCAATGTGCTTCTATTGAATTTGGTTTTGTAACATCCATACAGAGGGCATGCAATTGGTTTGATGACATTATCATGATTATTGCATATTTTATGAATGTTTGAAGTAGCTGATAAATTGTTGTGTATTTATCGAAATTCAAAAATTTTTTTTGATAGAAAGAAGACTCAAAACCAGAGGGCACTATTATTTTTCAATTTTTTTTTTCTATTTTCTACTATTTTTCATTGAACGTCAAACCTAGAAGTTTATATTTGATAAAAAACCTACAT
>MU228445.1:268478-283730 GCA_018584345.1 Thuja plicata
CAAGCGCCATTACGCTGTCAACATTCAAAGCCATCTTGCGATCACACACACACACTTTGCAATTATCAACATCTCGACGCTTCTCAAGTCATAGATGCTGCCCAGCCAATACTGAGCATCAAGAACAGCGTTTCGGAAGGAGTAGAGAGAGACAATAGAATCTTCAAGCTTCGAAGGGTTTGCATTCATTTGTCTTCCTTTTCATTGTTTGTACATTTTATTGCTTACGTTTTGATCATTCGTTTAGTAGTTACTGCGTAATAGATTTGCATGCACTTGTGAACCTTGGCTACTAACCCCTGCCCTTGGAAAGCTGTGGGAAACCAGAGAGAGAGGCGTACAGGTTGATTTTGACCTAGGGTGCAATTGGAAATTCTAGCAAATGGTTACATTGACTTGAGGGTACAAATCGAAACTATCTTGGAACAGAAAAATATTTAAGGCTTTTGTTCCTCTCTACATTTCTATTCCAGACCCGGTCTCAGATTTTCTAGAAACTCAACACAGGCTTCAGAAAACAACATTCTTCAAATCTGCAATATTTCAAGGTTATTGCATTTCTCATATTCAATTCAATTAAAAAGTTCTTAATCTTTCTAAACCTATTATATACTCTCTTCTATAAAATGGAAATTAGGGTTTCTCTCTTTAATCCATATCCTTAATAGGTTGATTCATTTATGTATTGATCCTTTCCTTAGGGTTAATCAATTTGGATCTTCCCTTTGAGAAATTTGGGATTAAAAGGGAAAAATCCCATTCCCCTCACACACACACACACACACACACACACACACACACACACATCTATAATCCAATACAATTCTTAAATGTAATATTTTTAATCTTACATTTTGGTGAACCCGCGATAGATAACTCTTTCTTTTTTGGTGTTAGATGCTTTGCCTATTTTTCTTAGAGACTAGATCTTGCATATTAAATTAATTTTCTTTTATGCTCTTTCATTTCACAATACAAAAAAAATCTACATACTCATAAAAATATAAAAACATTTCTTGCATTTCATTCACTATGAAGATCTTTAAGATGCTTTGGGGGATGGCGATTTTTCTCATTATTCTTCTTTTAGCATTTCTCTATAGTAATTATTATGTTTATTAAAGTATTGTCCATTTAATTATGTTTTTTAATCTTCATGTTTAACTTTCTTATGCTATTTTGAGATTAACTAATACTAGTCTTCCTACTTTTAAAACTTTCATCAAGGATTTATGTAGGGGACTTATTATTCTTTTGGATTATGTGAAGAATTGGGTAGATGATACTCCATCTACTAATCTTCCTATTCCTATCATGCCTAATCTAGTTCCTAATCTTCCTAATCCTCATCCTATCAATCCTAATCCAATTCCAAATATTCCTATTTCTATTTCTCCATCTTCAATCCCTTGTTCTTCCCACATTTATGATGGGGCCCAAGCTAGGGTTCATGATAATGATGTTCGAGAATTCTTTCATTTACCTTCACCTCCCTATCCAATCCATGATGATGTTAAAGGGAAAAACAAGGAGACCTCTTCTAATCCTATCATTCCACCATACACACAACATTTTATCATGAACAACATAATCAATCTCCTCCTATCGAAGCTTTGCAAGATAGGTACACTACCAGATATACTATGGTGGATAAACAAGGCTATGAAGGTTTAGGGCTTGGTATCAATGAACAAGGCATTAAAAACCTGATTCATTCATCTCCTAAACAAGATATGCATGGTATAGGTTTCCCACCTCCTCCAAGCAAGGTAGTGGATCTTAACCATCATTCTCCTCTTCATGTTCTTCTTCCAACACCTTCTTTGGATCACCCTAATACTCCTCAAGATGTGGCTAAGAAAGTGTTTGTCCATTTAATGAATTCTAAGAAAGAAATATTTAAAACTATTCTGAAAAATGCTCTCTAAATACAAACGTCCATTTCACTATAGTAATAAACATTTACTTGTTGATTGTGTGCATTCAAAGCTATATGTTAGAGAAAGAGTTGTTTTGGGAATTATATCTCATTCCCATGCAGTATTACAATTTCTTCATAATTTTGATACAGGGCATTCCCCTCACTCTTCTATAAGTTAGATCATGGTTCTCCTATTGTTCTTAACTGAGGGGCAAGAGGTATTTTATTCCAGTCTTCTAGGATCCATTTTTCTCTTAGCATGTATTTTTTTTTGAGTTTAATTGGTTATTCTTTCTATATTCTATCCCTATAAATCATTCATGATATCTTTTCTAGGACATTTGTTTTGTAAGGATATCTCTTTGCTACAATATCTCTTGATATAATTTGGTATATCCCTTGCTTTCACCCTTGGGGGGCAAGGTATTTTCCTTCTTCCTCTATCTAAGGATATTCTTTACTTAGCTTAGTGGAATTTGTTTATCATACAACATTATTTCCTTATAAAGATTTATGTTTTGACTATGGATACCCTCTTATATGGGAGGTGATTTTCCTAGGTCATCACCTCTTCTTTATTTTGCAAACTATGTTCTTGATAAACTCTTCCCCTTGCTTTGGTTAGAGTTTGACACCTTCATTCCGAGATTCCTCTTCCTCTTCATCGCAGGGGGCTTGATGATTGAATCTTTGGTCCCTCTTTTCTTTGGAAGATGACATTTTATCTTAAGCACTCCTCTATAGTGGGGGTCTTGATGATAAGATCTCTTCCTCTTTGAGGATCCTTTTTCCATATGTGACATATCCATTTCATGATTATCTATGTTCTTAAAGGTAAGGGTCATTACTCTTTTCTAAGGATATAGTGTATATTGTTGTTAAGTTGGATATCTCCTTACTTTGTGAAGTAGGCATCCTCTCTTTGTCTTCCTTATCCTACCTAGTGGGTAGTCATGATAAGGAGGGGGACATATCTAGGGTCTCCCTTATACTATATTTTACATTAGTTTACATTTTACATAATGCTAAATCCTTGGAAGGTAACACACATAAGTTGCTAAATCTTGAAGAGACACACATTTTTATTTTTAATTTTTTTGCTAAATCCTTGGAAGGTAACACACATAAGTTGCTAAATCCTAAAGAGATACACATTTTTAATTTTAAAATATGCTAAATCCTTGGATGGTAACACACATAAGTTGCTAACTCCTGAAAAGACACACATTTTATACATTTTCCATAGTTATGCAAGAATGTGGATCTATGGATATTTTAAAAGCCGTTAGAAGATGCATTGCAATTACAAAGCAGAGTTTATGGGTGAACCTATTAGGCTCTCCTTCCTTGGTGATTCATGGTAAGGTGGGCATCTTACTAGGTGAGGTTATCACTTTCTCTTTTCCCTCTTTCGCTTTCATGTTAGTAGGATTAGATCATGAAGCTATGTTATCTATAGTGTTGCTCTTGTCTTGCTTATGTAATCATGTATGTTTTCTATGATTGGTTGCTCATTACTTCCATATATTTATGCATGTATGTTGAGTTAGAATACTTATTTTGGGGGCTAATGTGTCCTTGAATTAGTGATTTTCTACCTTGTTGAGATCCACCAGAGTCTTTCTTCTAACTTTACCACGAGTATGTCCGATTTCCATACTCCTGCTAAAGTGGGGGCTTAATGTATCATCTTAAAATGGAAGCACTTCCATGTTAAGAATGTTTAGCCCTCCTTAGTAGATGTTTTTACCACCATCACATTTTCCCCTCATTTATGCATCCTCTCTCACTTCTGTGTCTGTTTAGGACCTTGATTGGGCCTCTCCGGACACCTCCCATCCCAACTGGCATGTTTTCCAGGGGTCATGACCCCCTAGGTCAAGGTCAACCTCGACCTTGACCTAGGTCAAGGTCAACCTCGACCTTGACCTAGGTCAAGGACAACCTCGACCTTGACTTGGGTCCCCCTTTCAAGTCTTGAAGTCTGTAGGTTGTCGGAGGTCATAAAAAATTCATTTCCTGCTTCTAGGTTGGCTGTTTGGGTTCTGAAGCAACAATTCTTAAATTATATTTAATATAGGTCCTCTTCTAGGGGCATGGGTTTAATGAGAATTTAATTCTCCTATGTCAGCCTGTCTAGAAGATTTTTCTGTAGTTTCATATAAAAGGAAGCTTTCTCCTCTCATTTTCTCTAACCATCATCAAGAAAAAATTAAGTAAAAGATGCAAGAAGAAATCCTAAGTGAGCTCTAAGTACAAAAGTGATCATGCAAGCATCCATTGTTCTACATATTTCCAAGCTTTCAAAGTATTCAATTTTTTCTCTCAAGCATTCAAGTTCTCCATTACAGATCGAGGATTCAAGCTTTCAAGCCTTTGAAGGGATTTGGTTCAAGAATTCAAGATTCATCATTCAAACCCTAGATCTACCCATAATGATGGAGTGATCTTCTTTCAATATCCTTTGTGAATCCTCAATACTCATAAATTCTCCCTTCAAGGTGGATTCCAAACATACAATCATGGAGGTTTATGGTTTCTAATTGAGTCCAAGCTTTCATATTTACATACTTGTTTACATTCAAAATACAATTTCACATCTATTTGAATATCATGGCTTCATCATTATATTTACTTCTACTACTTGCTAGCATTCTTTATTTCAATTATTGATTTCAAGGTTAATTCCTAAATCAGGGTTTGACTAAGGCAAACCCCTCCCCCAACAAACAAACTCTTTTTCTTGCAGGTACAGGTTCAGATTAGCAGATTGGGATGGAGATTCAGATACCCTTTTTGGCAAACTTCTGGGATCTGAAAATAGAATTTCAGTCTGAGACTTTTTAGGTCGATTCTGACCGAGGATGCAATTGGAAATTCTGGCAAATGGTGACATTGACTTGAGGGTACAAATCATAAGTGTCTTAGAATAGAAAAATATTTCTGGGTTTTGATCCTCTCTATGTTTCTATTTTAGATCCGGTCTCAGATTTTCCAGAAACTCAACATAGGCTTCAGAAAATAGCATTCTTCAGATCTTTAATATTTCAAGGTTAGTGCATTTCTCATATTCAATTTAATTAAAAAGTTCTTAATCTTTCTAAACCTATCACATACTTTTTTCTATAAAATGGGAATGAGGGTTTCTCTCTTTAATCTATATCTTTAATAGGTTGATTCATTTATGTATTGATCCTTTCCTTAGGGTTAATCAATTTGGATCTTCCCTTTGAGAAATATGGGATTAAAAGTGAACAATCTCATTCCCCTCTCGCACACACACACATCTATAATCATCCAATACAATTCTTAAATGTAATATTTTGATCTTACCGTATGTATGTATGTGTACCATCAGAAATTGTAATAACCAAACATGTGTGTACAATGTCATGATTATTTAGCGTCCACCTTATTATGCTTTCATAGTAGGACTTCATGTGGCCCTTAATGGGCATCTAAATTTAAATATTTAAGTCCTCTATCATTTCTATCTTGTTTAAAATCAAGATAAGCCCTTATTTTTAATTGTTCTCCTCTATTTTGCCTCTAGTCACATAGTTCATTTCATCGCCTAGGTTGTATCTTACCATTTTTGGCCTCTGTGATTTGTCCCAATCACATAATCAACTATACTCTATAATTTGGTATCTCCTAGTTTTCTAGAGCCTATGGTCCCAATCAGAGATTTGAGTGGGTGGAACATATTTCCTAGGGCATTATGTTGCTAGGAAAAAAAATCCTTGGGTATTTTGTTTCCCCGAAGATCAAGTCCAAATTAGAATTAGAGTCTCGTCTCATTGATTTAGTTGCATATTTGGATTTTATAGTCATCTTACTTGAGTTTTAACCTTTGAGATGTTTTGATATGTATATAAACACCCTATTTATCCTTATTTTAGTTACCATGATCAATATTATCAAGCATTCACATTCATGATCAATAATCAAGAATAGAATCCAAGATCTAGATTTTTTCTCAAGCATTCGAGGTGTTCTTCCCTAAAGATTAGGTTTATTTCCCTCACTAAACACCAAGTAACAGAGCGTTCTATCAAGGAAGGAGATACACAAATATGTGCATCTTCTTTCATCTTCTCAATCAATCATTGTGGTGAATTACAACATTCATTCATATGGTTTTGTATTTCATAATTTCCTTTTGGGTATTTTTGTGCTAAGTCAAAGCTATTACATCAATATATTTGATCACATTCAAAGAAGAAATTTCATTACCAAGGTACACAAATTAATATTTATCAGATCTAGGACCTCTATTATATGATATCATGCTTTCATTTCTTTCATTTCATTTAGAGGTTGATTCCAAATAGGCGATTAACTAATGAAAACCCTTCTATCCAACCTTCTTCCATATTTTTCTATGTGTAGGTATAGGTGGCACATGTGTAAGGACTTTATCTAGAAAGTACAAGATCTGTCAAGAGGACTACAATTGGATTCAGGCAAAATGCCTAGGTACAAAATGCCCCATACTTTTTGTTCTTAGTAACAAAAATTCCCAAGGTGTTTTATGCCTAGTAGATCACCTTCAAATTTAGTTTACAAGTCAGTTTAGTTCTTGGGTCACCATTTTAGGTCATTATAGCTTTAGGTCATTATAGCTTTAGGTATATTTTTTGTCAATCTATCTTTTTTCTGAAATTGTCTATATTTTATTGTTTATCCTTCTATTTTGCATCATCTTATCATCATCATCATCATCATTAATTTGCAAAAAAATGAAGGATCATTTAGTCAATTAGAGCTTAAGTCTTTCTTGAGCGTATTGGGTCATCTTCCATCTGCTTATGCATTAGGAAAAAGAGCTAAATCCACACATATTCCATTCCTAATATTTTCTCATTGTATATTTTAGTGAACCTGATGCACAACATTTCTATTCTTATTTTGGTGTTAAATTTCCTTTGTGTTCTTGAATATAATACATTTTACCTTTAGGTCTAATTTGGGTAATTTTTATTATGGAATTTACTAAGTTGGATTGGTGTGTGATAACTTATGTTGTTACATTTCTCCTTACTTCTCTTTATCAATCACATGGAGTGAATAATATTGTTGTGGGTCCACAACACACACCCCATTTGGTCCCTTTGACAATGGGGACCCCCTCTTTTTTGGGCTTCTTTTTCTTCTGTTTTGCCCCTTCTCTTTGTTCTGGCTCCTTAATTTTTTTCGCTAGGGTCCTGATGAAGACCTATAAAATCTTTTGGAATTTCACACTTTCACACTTTCAGATTGATGAAGTCCTTTGACCTCCGAAAGTGAGAAAGCCTGAAAGACCAAAAGTGCAAAGTCCTTCCAAACTTTCACACTTTTGCACTTTCAGACTGAACAAGGTCATCCGACCTCCGAAATTCCAAAAGCCTGAAAGTGCGGAAGTCTGGGTGACATATTTCAGTTTTGCGGCCTCTGAAATACCAAAAGTGGTGACATCACCCGCATGCTATAAAATGAGGCCCGCATATTTTTTTCCTCATTATGCCCTCGCGTCTTAGTTTTTTTTGCCTCCTCGCTGATTGGCCTCCTCGCGTGTTTTCTTCGTGCTTCGTGGCATCAGATCTTTTGTTTCACCTTCGCAACTTTTAGCAGGTTGGTTCCCTTTCCTCCTCTAGTCTTCATCCTTTTGTTTTTGTTGTTGTTCTCACCATTGCGTTCCCTAGTTTCCCATTTTTTTTGTTGTGTCGGCAGTCCTTAGGGTTTTATTTTTGAACCCTTGTTGCTCTTAGGTTGCCACATCCTTGGCCCTAGGTTTTTGGCATCTTTTATTTTGCTTTGCTCTTTTCTAGAGGTTTTTTTTAGGTTTGGGGATTTCCCCCTCTTAGCAGTCACAGGTTTTTTGCCTCCAAAAGGATGAAAACCAACCCATCAATTAGATCCTAAAGCATGGAAACATCAAGTACCAAGAGATCTTTGGACTTTGGACTTTCATATGTTCAGTGTTTCGGAGGTCCCAAAACCTACGACGTCTGATACACCAAAAACAAGGTCACATTCCAAACCTTCATCCTTTTGCATGCTGAAGTTTTGTTTCACCTTCACATTCTGAATGTCTGAAAGGTGTTTCCTCAACTTGCCTTCACCCTTTCACATCCCAAGGGATTGTCGGGATTTCACATTTTTAAAAATCCTTTTGACTTTCTCACTCTACAGGTTCAAAGAACCATCATATGAGCCTTTTCGCAATTTTTGACCATTCGGACCCGATCTTGTTTTTGGTGTCCACAAGTCTGAGTGGCCGAAAGTCTAGCAAGTCATTTCTGATTGATTTTTAAGCCACGACCTCTGATTGTTGAAGTTTTTATTTTATTTTATTTTTTTCTTTAATAGTTTATTTTTGAATAAATGCTAATGTTTGCATGTTTCTTTTATGGGAATGTTGGAAAAAAACATCAGATCACCAACGAAGTACCTTTTTAAGGGGTACAATCTGCCATCTAAGATCGGAAACCACCATTAGGAGGTCACTGATACCGACATAGGCAATATGGACTAGAATGAATTCTTGATTAGATGTTCCAATCCTTCTGGGAGGTCATGTGATTGCACCGCCCTTTTCCGATCCGGTCTGGTAAATGCAGTTGCACATCCAGTATCAATTCTATCCTTAGAACTGAACATGACCCTGACACACCATTATGTGCCTGATGAAAGGGTGGTCAAAAATAGGGAAGGATACGTGGTCTTGGATCTCAGACCTGACAATATTGAAGATGAATTCCATCTCCAGAAGGGGGTCGATCAGTTTTATGATTTCTCCATCAACAAAGGCCTGAAGTGGTTTAGAGAACACACTCTAGAGGACTATGAAATTGTCAATTGCGAGTACTTGATTAAAGTCCCTACCCAAGAGAAAGCTTGACAGGATAGACTTGAGGAGAGGATACCTCAAAGATGACATCCAAGCTACAGTTACTATGCTGAGCTGACCACATAAACTACCTCAGTCCATTTAGCTCCAAAATTGAATGATCCTGCAAATTGAGAGGATCAAAGGACGAAAGGCCTGGTTCGACTGGAAAACCATTCCAAGTGACAACTTAGATGAACAACTAACCTCACTAAGGCATAACCCAAAATTCTACATGACTTCATACAGGGTGTACTTACTGGAAGCGAGGGCAGAGTACCTGAGGTTGGTGAAATAGGGGGCTTTCGGCCAACCAAATGCATGGCCTTTCACAGTCTACCAACAGTTAAAAAGGATAGCAAAGATGGATGAAAATAGTCCAGATTACAGGGTGGTGAATGATGCATTCATCTTTGCGATCATCCATTCCATTGAAGGTGATTATGCCAAAAGGCTATCTGAAGAGGTTGCAGCCAAGGTTAGGGAAATAGGGGCTTTTTACCTATAGTTCAGGACATTCACCTATATTAGAGTAGCGAGATCCACTCTCAAACCCAAGAAGCTACCTAGATACCCTTCTGATTGGATAATCACCATAGGAATTATAAATCAAAGAAAGTTGAGAAAAATAGAAAGAAAAAGGGGTATGTAGAAATGAAAAAATATACTAAATTTAGTTTTTACACAGTGATAATTAAAAGGAGAAATATTAATAAATTCCATCTATGAACGTAGAAGGAAAGATAAATAAAGGATTATAAATTAAACATATGATCTACAAAGAATGGAAGTGGCTCAAAGTTCCACAATGTTCTACGCATTCCTAATAAAATCAGGTCTCTTAAACTTTTAATACAATGTTGGGACAATCATGGTTTCCTCCTTCCCTCAGGAAAGAACGTGGAATTTAAAAATAAAAACCTCTTTTCTCAAAAACAAATCTTTCAATTATTTTTACCACATTGTTAGTTTCACAACCACTAGTAACTTTTCTTTTAACAGTTTTATTTTTATAATAACTTGATCACCAATGCCTATGACACAATATTCATTATTTAACGGTGATGCAAATTAAATTTTAAGCTTTTACTTATTACATCATAAAAATAATTATTTTTTTTACATAATATCTCTAAAAAATTAAACTAGTTAATTTGGAAAAAATAACTAGTAAGTAGAGATATTTTTCACAGCAAGTCAAATTATAATATTGCTATCAGAATTGAATTGTGTACTTTTTAAGTTGAACTCATTGATCTATATTTCATGAGTAGGTCATAAAAATGATTGGTACACTCAGCATGCATGCATATAGATGATGATCATAGAAGTGAAATATTAGAACTTCCTCTGTTATTACCCATCCCAATACAAAATTGTCTATATAGATATCAAAAGATTTGTTAATAAGATAATTTTCTAAATTTAATAATCAAATTAAAATTAAAATTAAAATTCTTTTCATAAAACTGTAAGTTGTGGTTGCCCCCATTGTGTTTGATTATAAGATCGCTTCTCAACGTTCATTGACTTCTGATTGCTCGTAAAAACCAATACAACGAGTTATCTAAGCTTCATCAAAATTGAGGATAAAAGGGCCAGTGTCTTATCTATTGGTCTTAATCTTATCAATCTCTATTTGAAAGCTTCACCTCTACACAGTTAAGTTGAACCGAGTTCTCTCAAACAAAGCAAAAGGCCACTTCTGCAAAAGGCCACTTCTGCAAATTTGTCTTGCTATAAGTAAGCTATAATAATCTCCCCACAAGATTGAATTCATAATCGTGTTTGTTGGCATATGCTAAACGTAATAAATTGATAGAGAAGTGACTGAACCACTGACAAATGCCCTTTTCATGTGCTGCTTTAATTGCACCACAAGTTATATGTGTAGATGTAGATTAATGCAAGTCAGAAGAAAGGGACTCCACAGATTGTAAAGCAAAAATATTGAGTTTCCATGCCTTGGATTCAAATGGATATTTATCAGTTTCAGTGAAAGGGTTCCCATATTTCAATTAAATGCTTTATATAACAGATTTAGCTTTATCATTCTCCCTTCTTAAAGTGTTCAATTTCTACTTATTTTCTACAGTAATTATGTACATATTTTAGCTCTTGTTGATATCAACCAATTAGAAAGTGTAGACAGCTCTGCAAATACTTTTACTTATTTCATCCAATTGATCAGGCATCTGCATATAACAATCCTCTTGCCTAGAATGTCTTCTGAAATGGCATGTGTAAAATGACTCTCATTTTCGAAAGTTACTCGCATACATTTTAATAATGGTTCATTTATTAAGCTGTCCTTAGCTACAAATTGGTAATGATCTGCGAATCTTCACACAATCTTGATTTTAAATCGTTGAACCAGACCATAAATTGGTAGAGTGTAACATTACAAGTTACGTTCTCACCTCTTTGTACGACTATATGTTCTTTATGAATTTCAGTGCAGTTATTGGTAAAATGACAGTCGGCAATACAATGTGGAATGCCATATTCAATGCCACAATCAATATATTACTAAAAGAATCTAGAGCCTCTAAATCCATTCAATTGCGTTAGGAAGCTTGCATATTTGTCATGGAGATATTGTGATTGCTTTCATGAAAATTATGTTCAACAGGGTTTAATGATTCAATTTTTGACACTTGCATCTTTGAGCACAAATGGATGAGTCTGATTGGCAAGATTTATGACCATGACCAAACTCTGTCAATGAGAGATGCAGCATGGAACTTGACTTTTGAGGTGTTGACTTGTCGATGTATGGAAAGTTTAAATTTTGTCGAAGTAATGAACAATACGTTCTAATTGGAGACAAGGACCTTGTGAACACGATAGTTTGAATGAGGGCCAATGTTTTATCTAGCGGGCAAAGAGTGGAAAATAACATAGGTCAATCGGAAATACAAGGAGCCTTTCACGCAAAACAGAAATCAAGCTCAATGGCTAGATCAAAGATGGAAGATATTGGACAAGATAGTGAATGGTATGAATGAAGTTCGTTTGCATTGAACTAAATTTGTGCACATATGTAGGAGATCTAGATTGTTTCAAATGTGAATTTTTTTTGGATGGTGCATTATGACCAAACAATTACTTTAGGTAGTGAAATAATTTCTTATATTAAAGTTTATAGTGGGTAATGCAAAAGAATATAAAAACATTACAATAGCTACAAAATCTTACTAAAAAAAAATATAAATACTATGCATATAACACAACAATTTATGTAGGAAAAAACTTTTTAGAGAAAAATCCATATTTTAAAAGTTTCTAAATATATTATCCAAAAGCCAGCAAGATTATAATTTACTTGGAAAAAAAGTTTCTTATAGGACTATCACCAACCAAAAATACGAAGGTAACTAAACAACTAGTAGATGTTGGATGATATCAATTTTGGTTACTGATCATGCTGTTAATATTCATGTTTTGTCACTGATGTCAACATATATTTCTATGGAGAAGACAGACTGGCTACTTGACTAGAAGAAGTGTAAGGACACTCTACGGATGATTTAGAACGACCGAAGTTGGATTTTAGCAGAAGGATGTGTGCTGACCTTATTCCTAAGGTTGCTTGACTTAATGTAACATATTATGGATGTTACAGTTGATTTTGTGAAGACTCATTTTCTGGACTGTACCTGTTATTCTAGACAGAGCAGGTCTCTGTGTTTTTGGTGTATCTATCTGGCAAAGATATTTCAGAAGATGTGAGCTTACTGGTGGATAGCCGACATATGGTTGAGTAATGGGTTGAGTTCGATTGCCGTATTGTTACTGGTGACGTCATCTGTGGCGTATATACTGGAGAAGACCTATTTACTGGCCGACTTCAGACATGTAGCGTGTGAAATTAATTATGAGCGTGGATCATGGATTTGGAAGTAAATGTGATGGATTGTAATTGATGTTTACTTGTTATAGGAACCGTGTGTATCTTTACAAGGGGTTATATAATTATTTATATGATGGAAAGCCTTAATTGGCCGACCTAGTTAATTATGTATTGGGAAGCTTAATTGGCCAACCTAATGAATTATTGCAAGAGGGTATATATGAGAGATATTTTCTTGTGGAGAAGATGTGGCAGAGATTAAAATGGCAGAGATGTGTGGAAGCTGCGAAACTTGTTGATTGATGAATATAGACCATAGTTGATGATTGTTATACTTCATTGGACTGACCAAGCAAAGACAGTTGCTACCAAACAGTTCACTAGATTGTGTATTTTCTTTATACACTTGATTTAGATTGTAAATCCTTGAGGGTGGATTTAACCTTCTTTGGGCAGTGTGCCTTGGCAGTGAGCCTACTTTTTTCTTTGACTCCTAACAGGGACTGTGTACTGTAATGTTGTAACAAGCTCCTAACAGGGCTAATATCTTTTAACAGAGATATTATACTCTCAGTACATTATTTGTGGGTGTTGATTCCCACCGGGGTTTTACCTTTAATAGGGTTTCCTCGACAACAAATATTGTGTTATGGTGTTGGCATTTACTGTGTTATCATTTACTTTTGTTGATATGGTTTATAAAGTTTAAAGTTTAATAATCTATACTACAACTGATTCACCCCCCTCTCAGTTGTCTTGCGGACTGTTATTCCTAACAATTGGTATCAGAGCTACTAGTCCTTAGAGAGAAATTTTAACAGCTTGAGGTGATCCTGAAGATGACTTACTATATGAAGGATAGTCCAAAGTTTGATCCTGAAAACTTTAACAGCTGGAAGAACAAGATGAGAACACATTTTCTATGTCTGGGAATTGATTACTGGATGATCACAAAGAAGGATGAAAAGGTAGCGACTGTGGATGAGTTAGAGAAGGCTACTAAAGATCAGAAGAAGTTATTTTCATGCAATATGGTTGCAAGGGAATATTTGATCAGCGCTCTTTTATAGGGAGAATTCACTGAAGTAAAGGACTTGGACTTTGCACATGAGATTTGGACAAGACTGGAAGCACTGTATGTTGGAGACAAGTTTACAAAGAAAGCAAAGTTACATATTTGGAAGAAAAAGATGGAATCACTGAAGATGAGAACATTAGGGCATATGCACAGATAATTACTGAAGTGGTTACTAGCATTAGAAACTCTAGAGGAACTTACAGTGAGGAAGAAGTGATTGCAAGGATACTCTGATCTTTGACACCTGTATACAGAACCAAAGTACAAGCTATAGAGGAAATTATACCTTTGACACTGAACTTCACCAGAAAAATTTTGATTGGAAAACTAACTACATTTGAGGTCGCAAAATTGGGAGACACTTTACCTAAAGTTGAGTCAGGATTCAAGGAAACCGTGCATAAGAACAAAAAAACCTTATCTGGAAATAAAAACATCAGCAGTAGTGACATAAGAGAAGAGCTTGGAGCTTATGCTGATGATTGGGAACAGATACAAGAGGAAGAAAGAAAGCTAGATGAAGTTGTGGCACTGATTACTAGAAGAGAAAAGAGAGGTAAGGGAAAATTTGAAGTAAAATTATGTTTTTCATGCAACAAGATTGCTCATTTTGCATCTAGATGTCCTACAAGAGTTCCAAAGCACAAACCTAAGTTTTTCAAGTCTAAATATTCAAAAGATAGGGAATGTTATTGTTGCCCAAATTTTCCCATTCTGTGCAATTGGCCTAGTCTGCCCTGTCTGGCATTTGTCTGTCATGGTTCCAAGGTCTTGGCTCTGCTTAAACCCTTAAACCCTGAGTCTTTCATGTTTAAGCGAGGTAATAAACCCTAAGCCTTGGCTCGTTATGTTTCATCATTACCTTTTTAAGTCACTAAGAGCATGTGCTTATTTTCTAAGTCGCTTGATCGCTTTGCCCTGGGCGAATATTCTCTTTTCTTTCCTGACTTCGCTTTCTGCTTTGTCGCGTAGTCTTGTAACCCTTTGGAATATTCCCCAGATGTCTTCTGACTTGGCTACCTTTCTTCAGTCGCAGGATCGCCAGATAATGTCATAAACCTTGGTAAAAGGTGGGTCCCAAGTCAGGTCGCATGATCGCTTGATCCAGCCTTGACAAACAGTTAAGCTTTTTCCTCAGTCATGTGGTCTCATGATAAAATGGCAGTTAGGAGATAACACTCCCGACCTCGCGACTGGCTGTTTAATGTTAGTAAATTTACTCAGTCGCCTTGTCGCTAGAACAGCACGATGACTCAGCTTCCCCAGTGTGCAATGGATTAGCCAGTGGCTGTGTGACATGTGGCATATGTTGGATGGATGCTGATGTTGGTCAGGTAATCGCCAGACGAAAAAAATGGGTCAAGCGACTTCGAGACTGAGTATTCTTTCCCTTCAGTCGCTGGATCGCTGGATAATTTAAGGGTATCCTCAGTTTTATAGCGATTAAAAGACAGCCGTCCGATGCAAAGAGCTGATGATCTAACGGTGGTCGCCAGGTCGGGTGATCAAAGTGCCCTACGTAAAAAGTA
>MU228446.1:15062-26716 GCA_018584345.1 Thuja plicata
AATATACATAATAATAATAATTGAGTTTATTATTATTATTACATATTTTATCATACATACATACATAATTATATTTGGATATTAAATCATAAATCATTATATTAATTTATTCTATGTGAAATAAATAGTCATCTTTATGTTTAACAAACTACCGATTATGTGCAATGTTTGCAATGTTTAATGAAGAGACGTATTGGTGGAGAGACATGTCTCCACATATGTGGAGACATGTCTATCCATCGATATGTCTTCTCACTCATATACATATAATCCAAAATAGATTGATTGAAGGCAAGTACAGAAATAAAATAGTGCAAGCCAATATTACATCGATCTCCATCATAGATGTTGATCTGTACTTCAACAATATCATATAGAATAAATGGTAATTCAATTTTTATAATGCTTTCAAATCCTCCATTTTAGCAATGGTCATGGTTGTTGGCTCTCATTCTGAGAGTAATTTAAAAACCCCAACTAAATAGGAGGCAACAGGTCGATTCAATCAATATTGTGGAATGGATAATTCATGTTTATTTTCGCAATTCGATGATTGAGCAATGACTATGTTGTGTTTGTGCCTGATTTAGAGGTCACATTTAGACACATACAATTTGGTACCCACCGTGGGGTAGAAAATTAATTTCTGAACTCACTCTCAAAAAAATTTCTGACAAAATTTTGTACTCTGTCGTACGACTATACTTCTCTATGTACAGATTCTCGGGCATGAATTCTAAGCAGGTTGCGTGAATTTTTGCACTTCCTCATGCAAGACTCGGGGCCATTTTTTTTAAAATTTCACTATTTTGCAAGTACTCTTTCTAATTTTTTTTGATCATTCTAACATGCTGCTATTTTTTATCTTTCTAATTTTTCTGACAGCATAACAGTGGGCTGCAGGTCGCTTGACAAAGATATAAACTTTCTAATGGTTTTCTTACAGGACGGTTGTCAAAGATTATAATAAAAAAATATTGTGTTTGATTATTGCTTTCATCACATAGTATAAATAGGGCCTTGTTAAAATTTCTTAAGAATCTTGATAGCAAAATAGGGGAATAGGTTCTTCATTACATGAAAGTGATGCCCATGGATGAATCTGAGACCCTGATGTTGCTAGCATGAGGGAGACCTAGGGAAGAAAAGAAAGTTAATGAACCTTTAGCACATTCACTTGTTAGGGGATTATGCTCTTCTCTCTTTGAGAGAATCAGAAACCCAAAGGCTTGTGAATTGGTTGGAGGAGAGTTATCTCGGTGATGAATATGTCTTGCATGTTTGGGTAAGGTGAAGAGGTAGAGAAGTATGCTCTTCTCTCTTTGAGAGAATAAGAAAATTTGACCCTCGAATCCAAGTCAAGTTTTGTGTCACCTTTAGAGGGCCTGCTAGAAGTTGAACCTCCGGGAATGACCCAAGTGAGTACACACCTATCGACGGTGATTCCACCTCACTATAATAAAGTCTTCTATGTTGAGTCCAAAGACTCCAAAGCCATGGTAACTTCTTTCTCATGATTCTGACTATCATCTTGAGAAAGCCTTGTTTGCTGTACTAAGCGGCACCGCTTCCAGCCCTGCTTGCAGGGGTGTATGAATTTCAAGTGTTGGTGTGGCTGTGAGGCCCCAACCCTGTGTCAGGGACACCGAAGGTTATTATGAATGGAAGCCCACTAAAAAATTTCTTAGTTAGATGCCTACCCGGATCACCTCTGAAAGAAGACATAATCTGTGCGCAGGGAGGGGGAAGAATCTCTCCCCTAGATTCTCAACATAGGTATGCACCTGGATGCTTGAGGTGGTATATGATGCTGGCCCCTACTTTAAGGGTAACCTTCAAACATATATTGCTGATTCCTTGGAAACACCAAAAACATGGGCGCTCTCTCGAGGGTGATACTGCTGTGTGAGGTGCACGCATACACATAAGACAATGAGGCACAAATTTTGTCTTCTCTACCATTTTTTTTGTAGGGATAACTAAGTGTTTTTTTTGAGTCTTAAACTGTCCAATCATGATTAAACAAAGACTCCCATGATTCTGCCAAGTTTCCTTATCCTTGGTAGAACTGTTTGTGACTAATTCTTGCGTCACTATTGCTTGATCAAAATTTTGTGCTTGTTAACGATTGCTTGTCACATTCAATTTGAGATTGCTGATCTGAACTGTCATAAAAATATCCTAAATTTGGAAATTCTGTCAGAGAACAGTCCTGAATGCGTCTCAAAATCTGATTTTTGTCTCAAAAATTGAGTTGATCTATCGAAACCTAGAGTTTTCTCGCGTGAGATTCCAGAAACTGGCACTTCCTCACATGAGCTTTCATTTACTCACATGCAGTTACGAGTTTCCTCATGTGAAACAACACTTTCTCACACGAATCTATCCTCTGGTGTCCAAAAATAGTGAGTTATTTCCCGTTGAATGATGAGTTTTTCACCTGATCTGACTTTTGTCTGAGATCTGATTGCCTGTTTCCCTATTGTCTACAGTCTGAAACTGATTGTCTCAAGTTGTGAACCAACCAATTCTCGCTCAAACTTGTTTTGTCTCTTTGTTCTCTATCATACCTTTCTGTGCTTTTGTACCTTGCAACGTGATAGTCACATCTCGGCTATTCTAGCCATACTCTTGACGATTCATGCCGGGTGCATTTCACATCTTGACTATTCTAGCCTATTATCTCCTTTTCACTATTTCTAGAGACAAAGTTCTGAGTTGGATCTTAAGTTCTCTCTCATTTCATCTTTGTCTATGTCTGTTATGACTAGAAGAGGCAATATATTTCCCATTCATGGTTCCGGAATAGGTAGAGGCAAACCTTGTAATCAAGGAAGAGATCATTCTGAACCTATTATTCAATCTGATAGTCAAGAGGGATCCTCATGTTCCTCCTCCCCATTCAGTATAGATCCCAGTCTGAATCAGAAACTAGTGTTCTAGCTGTGCTATAATCCCTTGTTTCAAGATCAACAAAATCCATTTCTTTTAGATCAACAAAGCTTCAGAAATTCACCTATTTGGGTTGACCCTATTGACGATCCTCACTGCCTTAGTGATCCTTTTGAACATATCAATCCTTTTGATCCTATCAACCCCTTTGACCTACCAAAAGTTACATTGACCCCGAACTCTTGTCTCATTACACACACTCGCATTGAACCTGTTCACACAACACAATCCCACATCAACGACATGGAAACTTCTTTCGATTACCTACAAGGTCAATACAGCAGGGGCCATGACCAATCTCAAAATGATTAGGGTCAAAAAGAGGAGCAACATCATCATCGCCCTCCTCCACATGACCAGAGTCATGACTAGAGTCAAATCATTTATGAGATCCTCGATAATGATGATGAGCCGATAACTCAAAATGACATAGATGCTGAAAAATCTAATAAGGCTCTCATCAAGATGATGGAAATTCTCCTTGTGGAAGATAAAGAGAAATATTTTCTAGATTTGGCAGACCAAGGATTTAAGCTACCCCCAAACTTCCAAGTGGAAACACTTGTGGCTAAAGAAGAAGAGACTAAGACTGCCAAATTGCAAAAGATGATTCAAGACATGCAAAACCAAATTAGCCAACTTATAAAGGATAAGGACAAACCCGCACAACAATTCATGATGGAGAGCATCTGTCCTTTTCCTTTGGATAGGAGTCTTCATATGCCACCTTTTCCCAAAGGTGTAGAACTCCCTAAGTATGATAAATATCCGGGTACCACCGATCCTAAGGATTATCTAAGAGAATTTGGGGCCCTATCTATGGAGTTCATTCATGATCAAACCTATTTGATGTGTCTCTTTCCCCAAAGTTTGGGTGGACCTACCATGGAGTAGTTTTCTCAACTACCCATCGACATTAAGACTTTTGATGAGATTGCAAATCTCTTTATACGACATTATTCTCACAATATATAGCATCCTGTCAACATCAGAGACCATTGCAATCTCAAGCAAAGACAAGGGGAGCATTCCTGACATTTCTCCAGAGATGGAGACAATTTTGCACCAAGTATCCCTGTAAAATACCCAAATCTGAGAAACCCGACATCTTCTTGGACAATCTCACTCCTGATTTTGGGTATCAGGTACAGCTTCAAGGTCCCCTCAATTTTGATAGCATGATTAAACAAGCTATGAGGATAGAGGCATTTATGGTTAAGAAAGGTGAATTGACTTTATACAAAGACAACAAACAAGGTTCCTCCTCTTCCAACAAAGATAAAGGGAAGTTTGTCAACAAGAATAGGGATGTTGTGAATGATGGAGTGGTTGATAATGTGACCCTGACTCCTTCCAAACCAGTTTTCAATCTTACTTCTAGTATACAAGCGATCAAAGCTATTGAAAAGGCTGCAACAGACACTCAACCACCTTCTAGGTTCTCTAGCAACAAACCTTGGGCCCCTAGACCTAAGCATGAATATATATCCTTGGGAGAACCGCTTGATGTAGTTTTCAAGACTTTGGTGCAAAATCAGATTCTCACTCCTTTGGACAAGCATCTATATGATCCGCAACCACAACCCCATTGGTGGAATGACAACGCATACTATGACTATCACCAGAACAAGGGTCATAAGACTTCTACTTGTCTTTAGTTGCACCATAAGGTCCAAGATCTGATTGATAATGAGGTTATTATTGTGGAAAATCATAATAAGAATTCAAATCACCAGGAATTTAAAGATCCCTTTCCTCATCATGAGAAAGGTGAGTCTTCCAATACTAAGAACAACAATGCCAAGGTTAACTACACACATACCACTTATGACAATGTCATCAACATGATTGAACCTGTTGAGGTGGAGTATTGCGATGTGATCACTACCAAGGGGAGCGGGGATGCTCCTAAGCCTAAGACTCCATTTGTCTTGAGAGGCCATAGGTCTCACTCGTCTGAATCTGAATCATCTTAGGATTGCACAAACATCATTACCAGATCTTGTGCTAAGATCACTCTCAAGGGTCGTGACCCTCCTACTACTACATCCACACCGAAACAACCTGCGGATAAAGTTGTTGTTGGTCCTGCCAACAAGACTACAAAAGTGGTCCCCACACCTCCTACTGCTAATTATAGTATTGTTGACCAGCTACAAAGAACCAACGCTCAAATAACCATCTTTGAGTTGTTGAAGATCTTGCCTGCTCATAGGCAGATTCTGGATAAAGCTCTCGCAGAAGCTAACGTCCCTAAAGATATTAATCTTGATCAATTTCAATCTATGGTGGGTCACTTAACTTCACCGCACTATCTGTCTTTCTCAAAAGAAGATGACCATTTGATCAATCACCCACATAATGCTCCTTTGCATATAGAGGTCATGATTGGCAAAAAACTAGTCCGTCACATCCTTATTGATAATGGTGCTGGCCTCGACATTTTCTCTACTCACTTTCTCGCTCAGCTAGGTTATGATGAAGAACACATAGATTCCTGTAAGAGAATTACTATCAAGGCCTATGATGAAGAAGAAAGAAAGTCTAAAGGTTTAGTTGTGCTACCTATTTGAGTTGGACCAGTTGAAAGAGATGTCACATGTCAGGTGCTGGACCTTCCTCTTGCTTATAACATCCTATTAGGAAGACTGTGGATCCATGAAATGCAAGCGGTTCCCTCTATGTATCATCAATGCATCAAGTTTCCTTTCCACAGTGTAGAAGTGACATTTCCTGCTAATATGGGCTCTTCTTGTAATATGCTCACACAGTCAACTGATAGTTTTGTTCCTACTAACAGAGAATACACAGAATTCTATGATGCCAAGCTTAGAGACATGGAATAGACTTTGAAAATCAAAGACATAGGCATGGGGTTATCAAATAGAACCTATGCTATCATTAGCAGCTCTACCTCTATCTCCTAATTCTTACAGGAGACCTTCTGAGAACAATAAATCTTCTACTGCTCCTGTTGAAGTAGTTTATGATGGTGCCTTTGTATGAGCTTCAACACCATTAGAAGATGAAGATGAGGAAAGAGCTATTAAAGCTTGGCTTTACAAAGGAAAGGACATATCTGAATAGACTACCCTAGCTCGTGAACTAGATCCCAATAATGAAGGTATTAAAATCATGAAACACTTTGGATATAAAGGGAGTAGTCCAATAGGGGTGAATGGTAATGAGTTAGTTGAACCTATTAAAGCTACATGTCAGAAGATGAAAGACACAACTGGTTTAGGTTTCAAGAAGATCCCGTTCCATCTAGGGATTAACAAATTTGTGCCAAAACTAGATCCTCTACCAGAACCTGAAGGCACAACTACAGTTGACACCGCAGAAGATAGCTCCGATGAGGATTGCTTTCCTTATCCTATTCCTCCAGATTTGGCAGCATTCTTTGCTGAGCCAGATGATTTCATGATACATGACAGTACAACCAAGGCTGACAGTGACTCCAATGTCACTATTCCATTTACTACTCTGACATACAAACAATAGAAAGTGTCACAAGATCCTAGTTTCTAAGGTAAATGATACATACCCTCATATTTTCAAGAGCAGTTTGCACAAGAACAGGCTGGTGTCACAAGAACTCCCAAACCTTCATGGTGCAAACATCCTAGTCAGAGTTTGGACATAGATTCCCATGAATATGAGTTCGACAGTCTTTCAGAAGGATCTTATGAAAAGCTTCTCGACATAGGTGAAGGGTCTAGTGAAAGGTCTAATGAGTCTGATTCCATAAATGTTAACGTGTCTTCTACTATGATTGCTAGGAGTAAAAGGGATTCAAATACACCTTTGGATGAGATCACCGTAGGTCTCAGCTTACTATTCAGTGATTTTGATGACTATACCATGAATGCACTTGAACCCATCACTTCTCTCTCACTCCAACATCCCAAGCTAATAGACTGGAATTCCCCTTCCTCATCCAATGAAGTCATCACATTCTAAAATGACTATGCTCTAGCCTGTTATCTTCACGCTATTGAACCTGTAACATCCTCCACTAGTGAAGAAAGTGTCAACATGACCGAGGTTGATATCAAGTATCTTAGTCATAAAATCAAAAGAAGAAAAAATAGGCGCTCTGATGGTGAAAACCACATTGTGGCAGTGTCAGAGCCAAAAAAGTAAAAAGAATAGATGTATCCAAAGGTGAAAACCTCTTTGATGCACCTGAGGATGAGATACTTTATGTTCTTCTAAGTCATTTCCAGGAACGCTCATCGGTGCTAATTGAGCCAACTCAGCCGGTAAATTTGGGTACAAAAGAACATCCACACATTATTCATGTGGCTAAATCATTGTCTGCAGAAGAACTCAAGGAATTCACAGATTTATTCAAGGAGAAAAAGATAAAATTTGCATGGACATACTCTAACATGCCTGGTGTAGATCCTAATCTTATCATGCATCACTTTTCAATAGCTCTGGGAGTAAAACCAGTAAAGCAAAAACTCAAAAAAATGCATCCACATGTGGCTCTACTTGTCAAAGCGAAATTAGAGAATCCTAAAAGCTGGGTTCATTAGAGAAATTGACTATGCGGAATGGATCTCCAACATAGTTCCAGTGTTGAAGCATGACAAATCTATCAGAGTTTGCATAGACTTTAGGGACTTAAACAAGGCATGTCCAAAGGATGATTTCCCACTACCCAAAATTGATATGATTGTAGATATGACAGTAAGATACGAAATGTACTCCCTAATGGATGGCTTCTCTGGCTACAACCAAATCAAAATTGTGCCAGAGGACCAATAAAAGACTTCTTTCACTTGTGCATGGGGTACTTTCTACTAGAATGTTATGCCTTTTGGTCTTAAGAATGCTGGAGCCATGTATCAGAGAGCAGTCACTACCATATTTCATGATATGATGCACAAAACAATGGAGGATTATGTTGATGACACCCTTGCCAAAATTATGGATAGGAAAGAACATCTTACTAATCTAGGCCCTATAATGGATCATATGGAAAAGTTCAGACTGCATCTCAATCCTAAGAAATGTGCATTTGGAGTAAGTTTGGGAAAATTGCTTGGTTATATCATCTCCGCGAAAGGAATCGAGGTAGATCCTGCAAAGGTGCAAGCTATCATGGAAATGCCTCCACCTCACAATATCAAACAAATTAGAGGTCTTCAAGGTTGGCTTCAGTCTATTCAATGCTTCATCTCACAGCTAGCTGACAGGTCACAACCATTTACTAAAAATCTACATAAAGGTGTGACCTATGAATGGAATAAAGAATGCAAATAAGGTTTTCAAAAAATCAAACAATATCTGGCCAATCCACCTATATTAATGCATCTTATTCATGGGAAGCCATTAATCTTATACATATTAGCTACAAAAACATCTCTAGGTGCTCTATTGGCTCAAGAAGATCAAAACAATAAAGAAAGAGGAATCTATTACATCAGCAGAACATTGGTCTCCTATGAAATGAATTATTCTGTCATTGAGAAAGCTTGCTTAGCGGTGGTGTTCGCTTCCCAGAAGTTACGACATTACATGCTTGCTCACACTACAAGGCTCATTGCAAAAATTGATCCATTAAAGTACTTACTCAACAAAGCTTCCCTCACGGGTAGATTAGCTAAGTGGGTCATGATACTCAGTGAATTTGACATTGAGTATGTGGAGAGAAAAGCTATCAAAGGGAAAGCAATTGCAGATCAGTTGGCCGAGGCACCTATTACAGATCACCAACCATTAAGGATCAAGTTCCCATATGAGTCCATCATGCTTCTCACACATCAATCATGGACCATGTTCTTTGATGGATCATTCACCCAGCAAGGGTCAGGTGTCAGAATCTTGTTCATTACACCTCAGCGGTATTCATTACCAAAGGCTTACAAAATGATGTTTCCTTGCACAAATAACATTTCTGAGTATGAAGCCTTGATTAATGATTAAAGATCACTATTGAATGGTGTGCCGATGAGCTAAAGGTCTTTGGAGATTCATAGTTGGTTATTAATCAGGTGAATGACATCTACCAAACAAAAGATGAAAAAATGGTGCCTTATAAAAAGATGGTTGATGATCTTAAGAAATAATTTGCACATGTTACTTTCCAACAAATTCTAAGGGTAGATAATAAAGTAGTCGATGCCACGGCTACTCTAGCTTCCATGTTACAAATGCCCAAAAATGACTTCAGACATGAATTCTTAGAGGAGACATTATGCTACCCTGCCTATAATTCCCCTGAACCCCGAACAATTTGTTAAGTGATTGGACATGACTCATCCCACTACCATCATATTTACTCCTACCTTTGTGACCAGATTATTCCTGACAGTTACAATTGAAATGATAAATGCCACTTAATTGACACTGCTTCACGGTTTGTCATCACAGCTAACGACTTATATAGGCGAGGTCTAGATGGTACCCTCCTAAGGTGTTTAGAAACTGATGAGTCATGTTAGTGGTATTTCCTCTTTGATGTTTGCCCTAATTTTTTTGGAATTATCGGTCATCCTCTGTATCCTGAAAGTTAAGATCATGATTAAAAACAATGATATTTTTCTATTAGTAGGTCTTGTTGCCTCAAAATCATATTAACAATGTCAAAAAACCTTAAACCCTAGTATTTCCTAGGCAAAAAAGTGAAGAAGCCCTAATTTTCTGAAACTGGTCCTATTTTCTTGTTACCTTTTTGGCACTTAAGTTAAATTTATTTGCATGTGCCTTATTTCTTAGTCGTTGGGTCTCGTAAGAGAAAGTGAATATTCTTTATTATCATGAGACTTGGTGAAAAGGCTTTGTCGCATAGTCTCTTGATCAGTTGGAATATGCTAAAACAATAAAGAGACTTCGCGACCACCATTGATTCTAAGATAGGATCTGACAACAGTCGCATTGTCTTGAGATTTAATCAGAGTTAAAGATTTTGTAAAGCGACTTTGAGACTATGCAATCGCGTTGTCTCCTGATATAACTCATGGTTATGGGTTAAGTTTATAAGTTAACAGTTTAAGTGTTGTCACTGAGTCTCATGATTAAAACTAAGTTAAGAAAAAGAATAAGAGACTTAGCGACAACTGTTGATCAAAGATTGTATCCAGCGGTAGTCGGGAAGTCTCATAATTGAAACCATAGTTCATAAATTATCAAGCAACCTGGAGATTGCTCAGTCTCCAAGTCTCATAATAAACCAGAGGTTAGAAATCAGTTTGAAAACAATGTTTTAGCCAAGTCTCCTGAGGGAACTGCAGTTATCTAGATTATCATATGACAACGAGACTACTCAGTTGCCAAGTCACTAGAAGTTGATCAGAGTTAAAAAATGACTTTTCAGCGGTGCCACCGTGGACAGTTGTTAACCAATTAGATTTTAAAGATTATAACAGATGGAAAAGTAGCCATAGTTTGAGTAAATGTGGTCAATCAGGTTTGATTTCAATTACACTTTGAATTTTATAAGGTTTTTATACGAAATCACTCATCTGGAATTGATTGTCTGACAGTTTGAATGCCATGGCTAGAACCAGAAATTGATAGCATAGTATGTGAAACTAATTGTGGAAGTGACTGAATGCTAGTTTACTAGCTTGAGGAGACATATGCATTGAATTATTGATTATAAGTATGCTTCCTTGTTATCATTTCATTTTACTGTGTTTTCATTTTCTCAGAAGCAAAGAGTTTGTGAAGTTTTAAGTACTTTCTGAGTAAGTAAAATTTCTAGAAATAGAGAATTCAAAAGGTGATTCAGTAGTTTAGAATTTGATAGAGAGAGAGAGATATAGTGTGTTTGGTGGTTGAATTCAGAGTTGCAAAGGGTTTACAGATTGATAGCAAGGGTTTGGTGATAGATTTTTTTCAATATTGGTACCAAAAGTTGATAATAGAACAAGGCAAAATGAGTTGAGCACAGAGCATGGCTTCTACCAGTGGAAACAATGATGATGTCAAGGATAAGTCAAAGGGGAAGATAAATTATTCAGATGAATTTCTTACTTTATTGCCAGGGTCAAGCCAGAACAGAAAGGTAAGTGCTGACACCTTAATAGATAACATGACATATATTAGAGATGCAAAGACGCCTAGGTCTTCAGGGTATTCATTGTTCAATTAATTTTTTAAGAATAGTGATGAACCCATGCCTATCTCAAACCCTTGGACTTGTGGGTTAGCTAGGTTAATTGTCCCAGATGTGTTTATTGATATTGATTTCATACTAGAGTTGGCTAGTAGGTATGATCCCTTGTCCAAAATTATTAAAAGGGATGATGGAAAGCCCCTACTTACCCTAGACCATAATATATTTATGAAAGCTTTTAATGTCTAGTACCCCATGACTACTAAGATAAACCTTCAGAGATTGGAAAATAGATATGTTAGGGAAGCGGGCATTGCGGCCAAGGATATCAAGGATTTCCATGTCCCTAAGAAGATGAAAGAATACATACATCCAATGGCTGGTACAACCCCATATTTTTATAAGGACATGAATTTATATGTCAAATATATAGCTTATGCACTATGTAGAGTGCTGGGAAAAGATGTTGGAGCTGACAGAATTACCTCAAACATTTTAATGATCGTATTGGATATGCAGAATTTCCATACCATTTCCAACTATGACTACATTCAATACATCATTGATCAAATGCATCAGGGCTTTGTTGATATCCAAAGCAAGAAGGATCACCCAAGGTTTTTACACTATT
>MU228446.1:33146-73585 GCA_018584345.1 Thuja plicata
TAATCCCTCTACTCCTCACTCACACCTATAATTGAGTCTCCTTTGAACCCATCAAAATGCTGACAAAAAATCACTTTGACATTAACTTTTTGTTGGATAAAATAAATTCATTTGAAAAACCCAAATAGAGGATGATAGTACTTCGAGAAATCTTTCCAATTATTATGAGTTATATATATATTTTGTGTTTATTAAGACTTTTCTTTTTAAGTTTTACTAAACATAGGTTGTCTGACCATTTAGTGACTTCTTTGTTTGAAGCTTCTGGAAAAATAGTAAATTAGGGGAAAAAAATTATGAAAAATATGTATAAAATAGGTTTTTATGTTAGCTTTCTATCAAAAAAAGAATAAATTAATTTTGATATATAGAGATAGATTTAGAGCGATCAAAGTGAACCTATGTCCAAATTATAATTAATGTCACTTCATAACTCAATAAACTATTAAATATTCAACCAAAATGAATGAAACAAAATGTATTCCCTAGATATTTGTGTTACAAACCTAAATTCAAAATAATTATGTTCTTATCAGTTTTATAAAAAAAGTTATGTTGATCAAAGTGAGTGTCACTCCTGAAAAATCCTGATTTTTCACAAAAATAATTTTTGAAGGAGAAGGAAAAATGGATACAAATAAATTCCATTTAAAAAAAAAAAAATTTATAAACTAGAAACAAAATGATAAAATTCACTAGTTTACATCATCTTCAAATTCTTAATGGTTTAATGACAATTGATGTTCGAAAGCGAAGTTTTTTTTTAGAATGTTCATTTCAGTGTCAAAGTTGGTCAAAAAGTGGGACACAGTTTTGTGGGATCACCCAGGAAGTAAAAGCAAAAGTACAAGAAGTATGTCCTCCCCCTAAGATAAAAAACAAAAAATTTCAAAAAGAGGAACCAACTCTGAACATACACACTGAGGAAAATATCATTACTATTGAAAAACGTAAGTCCTCAGATGTAAAATATACTCCAGTTGATATGGGACATTGTTTATCACAAATGACTGTGAAAGTACCATTTTTAGAAATGATGAGAATCAAAGAACATAAGGAGAGGGTTATATCATTATTAAATAGTGTACCCACAATAAAGATGCAAAATATAGAGAATATTGATAAGAGACCAATTAACAAAGGGAAAGAAGTTGAAATATTGACTTCTGAGATTCCTCAAATTTTCTTGAACACAACTTCTTTCCCTAAAGTTGTTGAACCATTTTTTCTTTCATTGGTGATTAATGGAAGGATGCTAAAAAATTGTATGATTGATTCAGGAGCATCAAACACTGTTATGCCAGTGGAAATAATGAGGTCAATGGGACTACAGGTCGATACTCCTCATGGGAGATGCTAAGCAAGGGATTCTAGAGAAGTCCCTGTGATTGGAACCATTGAGGAAATGCCTTATATATTAGCAATATGTCCTGATGTGGTGTTGAATATGAATGTTCTGGTAGTTGATATACCACCACACTATGGGATGTTGCTGTCAAGAAAGTGGAGTGCCTCGATGGGAGGTAGTATACAAAGTGATTTATCATATGCTACTTTTAACATTGCTGGGAATAATGTTAGGGTGTCAAGGGAGGGTAGAACTCCTCACATGATAGAATGGTTTGAAGACACTAACATTAATTTTTGCATTGATGTGGATATGGAGAACTTCAGAGTTCAGAGGAATGACCATTACCATCGAAGTGAAAATATGGATCCTCTGGTCAAAGAATTAAATGTACAAAGTAATGGATTGTGGAAAATGTATTTTGATGGAGCTTTCTCAAAAGTAGGCTCAGGGGCTGGTGTGTTATTGATATCTCCATCAGGTACAAATTTTAAATACTCCTTTTTATTATCCTTCCAATGTACAAACAATACTGCAGAATATCAAGCTTTGTCTTTAGGGCTAGAGATTGCCATCGAACATGGAATTAAATGTTTAAAAGTTTTTGGTGATTTTGAATTAGTGGTAGCCCAGATCATATCCAAATATGCAGTAAAGAATGACAGATTAAAAATTTATAAATATGCTATTTGGGATCAAATTGAAATGTTTGATGCCTTTGATATAAGTTGGATAGAAATTTTAAAGAATATAATGGTAGATTTCTTAGCAAATGTTGCTTTGAAAACTGATGATCAAACCTTACTTGGGATATCAATATTGGAAGTCAAGACAAGACCAGTTGTTCTGGATAACATATACAACTAGCAAGTTTTTCAAGATGACCAAGATATTTTGAGATTTATTCAGTGTCTAGACCATTATGAGAACTAGATCATAGATTGTAATACTTTGTTAGAAACTCATGATGGTAAAGATTATGTTTTAGGAAGTGAGGTTGTTCAATTAGGTTCTAATCAGATTCCCAAGGGTCTGGTTGAACTTGAAGCATTATTTAGTAATCAACATAATGATTTAACAAAAGTAAGCAATGCTAAAATTGAGGACTTGGAGGAAATAAATTTAGGATCAGAAACTAGTTCTCAAATTGTCTACATTGGAAAAGGTTTAGATTCCCACATAAGAACAAATTTGATTAAACTGTTGAGAAAATATAAGCATGTTTTTGCACGGTCATATGAAGAATTGAAAGCTTATAGGGAAGACCTTGTCTAGCATGAAATCCCACTGAAATCAGAGATAAAACCATTTAGACAAAAACAAAGGCCTATTAACCCATTGTTGGCTCCTAAGATGCAGCAAGAGTTGATGAAGTTGAAAGATGCTGGGATAATCCAGCCAATCAGACATTCAACATGGGTCTCAAACTTGGTGCCAGTGAGGAAAAATAATGGTGACATAAGATTGTGCATGGATTTTAGGAATTTAAATATTACTTCATTAAAAGATAATTATTCCTTGCCTAATATGGAAGCAATGTTACACAAGGTGACTGGTTGTGAGTTGCTGTCTATGATGGATGGTTTCTCAGGATATAACCAGGTCTTAGTTAAAGAATTAGAATAGTAAAAAACTACATTTACCACTCCATGGGGAACCTATGTTTATATCAGAATTCCATTTGGACTAATAAATGCAGGGGCAACTTTTCAAAGGGCCATGGATGTTGCTTTTAAGGAATTCATTGATTTATTTATGGTCATTTATCAAGATGATTTAACTGCATATTCCAAGAGAGCTGAGGATCATGCTATGAGCACCTAGGTAAAATTTTCAATAAAGCTTTAGAATATGGTGTTTCACTAAATCCCAAGAAATGTCATTTTGCAGTACGAGAGGGAAAATTGATTGGACACATATTGTCTAAGAAGAGGGTAAGAATAGACCCTGAAAGAGTGGAAGCAATTCAAAAAGTTATTGCTCCAAAGAACCTGAAAGGAGTACAATCATTTTTAGGAAAGATCAATTTTTTCAGAAGGTTTATAGCAAATTTTGCAGAGATTGTCAAACCTATTATAAAGTTGCTAAAGAAAGATGCAAAATTTATTTGAATGAAGAAGCCCAACAGGCATTTGAGAAAATAAAGAAAGCAGTATAGGAGGCTCCAGTTCTAAAATCTCCAGATTATAGCAAGACCTTTTCTTTGTTTTCATTTGTATCTTATCATACAATTGCTGTTGTTTTACTACAAAAAGATGAACAAGGATTTGAACATCCAATAGCTTTTTATAGTAAATCTCTATAAGCTGCAGAACTTAATTATGAGATGATGGAGAAGTAGGCTTATGCTTTGGTAAAAGCTATAAAGTCTTTTAGGCCATATTTGGTCTGTGCCTATTTACAAGCATATGTTCCTCACTCAGCAGTGAAAGATATTCTTACACAGTCAGAAGTTACTGGTAAGAGATGCAAGTGGATAAATAGAATATAAGAATTCAATCTTGAAATCCATATTACAAAGTTAATAAGAGGCCAAGGTTTGGCAAAACTCATGACAGAAGAAAACTTGGATTTAGTACAAGTAAATCATACAGAGACACATGATCAAACTATTACAAGTATAGAAAGACAATCATTTTACATTGATATTGTGTTTTTCTTGAAAAATGCCAAGTGTCCTAATCATATGACAGAAAATCAAAAAATAAATCTGAAGTTGCAAACCCAAAGATATACTTTGATTCAAGGAGACTTGTATTGGAAGGATAAGAATGGTGTATTGCTATTATGTTTAGATGAATACCAAGCTGAAAAGGTTTTAAGTGAAATGCATGTAGGAGAATGTGGAGGTCATTTTTTTGCCAAGACTACTGCCCACAAGATTTTAAGGGCTGGGTACTATTGGCCTAGTTTATTCAAAGATACCTACGAATATGTTAGAAAGTGTGAGCCTTGTCAAAGGTTCTCAAATAAGCTTACATTTTCAGGAGCGTTATTGTTAAACCCAGTAAGTACTGAAGCCCCTTTTAATATGTGGGGAATTGATTTCATTGGTGAATTTCAAGAGAAATATAGTGGGGACACAGTTGGATACCGGTAGCCACAGATTATTTTACCAAATGGATTGAGGCCATTCCTACAAAAAAGGCAACAAGTAGGGTAGTCACTAAATTTCTAATGGAAAATATTATGACTAGATTTGGTGTACCTTCTAAATTAGTAATGGATAATGCCATGAGTTTTAGATCAGAAGAAATAATAGATTTCTATCAGAAATATGGGATTACAATATCATATTCATCCCCATATCATCCACAGGCAAATAGACAAGCTGAGTCTAGTAATAAAAATATCTTGAAAATATTGAAAAAGGCTCTTGAAAAGAAAAAAGGGCATGGCATACTAAATTGAAGCTAGCACTTTGGGCTGACAGAATAATAGTTAAGAGAGAAACATGCAAGTCTCCATTTGAGCTGGTATATGGTTTACAATCAAGAATTCCTATCAATAATTTTTTACCAGTATATTAGTTTATACAAGAAGAGCAGTTAGATGTTTCTGACACTATGCAAAATAGAATGATCTAGTTGGTAGAGTTGGACGAGACAAGAAGAAATAGCTGGAAAGAAAACATTAAGCTATAACAGAAGATGAAATACCTGTTTGACAGAAGGGCTACTAAAAGAAAATTCCAACTAGGTGACCTAGTTCTTCAGTGGAATGCAAGAGCAGAGGATAAGGGAAAACACAAAAAATTTGAGTATTTATGGCTTGGACCTTTTGTTATTTCACAAAGCTATGGAAAGGATTCTTATCTATTGAAGAATATGAGTGGAGAAGATTTTGAGTTACCTGTGCATGGACAATTTCTCAAGCCCTTTTTCAATTAAAGAAGTCAAGATTCATGCACAGATAAGTATGTATCATATTATAAATACTTTCCTTCAGTTGTGTGTTTCCCTTCTGTAATAAGTTAGTTGGCGTTCCTCTCAATTTTTGTAGTGGTCTGCAACTAGAGATTCTGAGATCTTTTTCCATAAACTGTGTTTAGTCAATCCACAGATAGAGCCACTGTTAGTGGTATTTCCTGTTTGATGTTTGCCCTAAATTTTTTTGGAATTGTCGGTCATCCCCTATATCTTGAAAGTTAAGATCATGATTAAAAATGATGATATTATGCTATTAGTAGGTCTTGTTGCATCAAAATCATATTAACAATGTCAAAAAACCTTAAACCCTAGTATTTCCTAGGCAAAAATGCAAAGAAGCCCTAATTTTATGAAACTAGGCCTATTTTCTTGTTACCTTTTTGGCACTTAAGTTAAATTTATTTGCATGTGCCTTATTTCCTAGTCACTGGGTCTCGTAAGAGAAAGCGAATATTCTTTATTATCATGAGACTTGGTGAAAAGGCTTTGTCGCATAGTCTCTTGATCAGTTGGAATATGCTAAAACAATAAGGAGACTTCATGAACACCATTGATTCTAAGACAAGATCTGATGGGAGTTTCATTGTCTCAAGATTTAATCATAGTTAAAGATTTTTTAAAGCGGCTTTGAGACTATGCAGTCGCGTTGTCTCCTGATATAACTCATAGTTATGGGTTAAGTTTATAAGTTGACAGTTTAAGTGTTGTCGCCGAGTCTCATGATTAAAAGTGAGTTAAGAAAAAGAATAAGAGACTTAGCGATAACCGTTGATCAAAGATTGTATCCAGCGGTAGTCGGGAAGTATCATGATTGAAATCATAGTTCATAAATTATCAAGCGACCTGGAGGTTGCTCAGTCTCCAAGTCTCTTAATAAACCAGAGGTTAGAAATCAGTCTGAAAACAATGTTGTCGCCAAGTCTCCTGAGGGAACTGCAGTTATCTAGATTATCATACGACAACAAGACTACTCAGTCACCAAGTCGCTGGAAGTTGATCAGAGTTAAAAAATGACTTTTCAGCGGCACCACCATGGACAGTTGTTAACCAATTAGATTTTAAAGATTATAACAGATGGAAAAGTAGCCATAGTCTGAGTAAATGTGGCCAATCAGATTTGATTTCAATTACACTTTGAATTTTATAAGGTTTTTATATGAAATCACTCATCAGAAATTGATTGTCTAACAATTTGAATGCCACGACTAGAACCAAAAATTCATGGCACAGTATGTGAAACTAATTACAGAAGTGACTGAATGCTATTTTACCAGTTTGAGGAGATGTATGCATTGAATTATTGATTATAAGTATGCTTCCCTATTATCGTTTCATGTTACCGTGTTTTCATTTTCATAGAAGAAAAGAGTTTGTAAAGTTTTAAGTACTTTCTGAGTAAGTAAAATTTCTAGAAAGAGAGAATTCAAAAGGTGATTAAGTAGTTTAGAATTTGATAGAGAGAGAGAGAGAGAGAGAGTTGTAGTGTGTTTGGTGGTTGAATTTAGAGTTGCAAAGGGTTTACAGATTGATAGCAAGGGTTTGGTGATAGATTTGTTTCAATATTGGTACCAAGAGATATGGCATAGATTTCATTGGCATGATCAATCCTCCATTAAGTGTAGGTCATAAATGGGTGATTACTACAACATATTATTTCACTAGATAGATAGAGGCGGTGGCATTGAAGGAAGCAGATGAGAATGCTGTCTTAAGCTTTTATGATGACATAATTCACATATTTGGTGTCCCTGATTCCATTATTTCACATAATGCATTAGTATTTACAGGCCTGAGAGTGACTAAATGGGCAGTCAAACGTGGTGTTTACTTGAACACAAGTTCAAACTACTACCCTCAGGGTAATGGTTTGGCAGAATCAACGAACAATAACTTGATTAGAATAATCAAGAAAACCCTACAAGACAACCAAAGAGATTGACACACCAAACTAAAATCTACATTATGGTTAGATAGAATTACCCAAAAGAAGATCATTGGGAATTATCCCTACATGCTAGTGTATGGAAAGGAGGCTATGTTGTCCATTTTAATTGAATTACCAACCCTGGACTTAGCTACTCAGTATGTCTTGTTACAAGAAGGGGACCCTTTGCAGATTAGGTATGCTCAGATTATAGAATTAGAAGAACGCAGAGATAAGTCCATGAAGGATGTGAAATTCCACCAGATGTAGATAAAGGAAAGCTTTGACAAGAGAGCTAGGACTAGGAGTTTTAAGATTGGAGATATAGTCCTCAAATGGGATGAATTCAAATCAAAGCCCAACAGACATACTAAGTTTGATTCCTTTTGGGGAGGTCCATTCATCATCACAGAGTGCAAAGAACATAATGCTTTTCAGCTATCAACTCTTGGAGGAGTTCCCTTTCCCATTTTGGTAAATGGATTCCATTTGAAACCTTGTTTTGAAGCTTGTCCTTCTTTGTAAATTGTAAACATTTTCCCCGCTTTCTGTTCCTTCTTTCTAGATTAATTTCCTGCTTCCCTTAAAAGTGCTCGTGCATAGTTAGTTTTTTCGCCTTCTGGTTTCAATCTACTTCCAAGTTTCTTTTGATCAAATAATGATCCTATAACCAATGGATATCAAAGGCTACTATTTCTCAATGTCTAGCAGGTAGACATCCCACATAAATCGCCAAGAATGTTACCCAAAATTTCCCATTTATGAAGATTTTGGCTACAGGTAGAGTAAAATGAGGCTCTCATGAGGGTTGAGCCTAGCCTATGAGGTTGACCTTAGTTCCTGATCTTTTTTGTGTTCTAATAGAGTCTCTTCAATTCCTATTTTGCTCCTACCCATGCAAAGTATCTAAGTGTTAAAGAACCTATGTGTTTGATAACCCTAGTTACCCGAAACCTGTTCTATTTCCTTATTACCTTTTGGGTGACTTGAGTTATTCAAATTCCCATGTGTGCATTTATACTCTATGTTAAGTCTCTAAGTTGCATAATAAAAATAGAATATTCCAAATCATCTGGCGACCCCAACTCTCGCTAGTCTCATGATCTCATGAAAGAAAAAGAATATTCTATTATGATCAGGAGACTTAGTAATGATCGTTGGATCGGATGATGATTGAAGGGGGAGTTGGATAATCTCTTAATACAAACTAGAGTTGGCGAAGGGTCTAGAGATCATGCGAATCAGTGTAATTCTTTCCTATAGGTGTGACTTGAGTTTGGAGATGAGTTAAGTTAACAACATTTTGGTCAGGTGGTCTCATAATCAAAGGGGAATATTCTATCAAGAAACAGAGACTTGGCGACTGCCGCCCAATTTAAAGAAGGTTTAACACTTGTCACATAATCTCATGATAAAGCCAGGGTTAGCTGAAAGGTTGGGAGACTTAACAGCAAAGAGGAAGTATTAACCCAAGGTTATGAGGCATTACCCGGGTAAATAAATGATCCAGTGCCTACATTTTAAAAATATAAAAGGATTGAAATCTGTTGCCCCACTTTTGGTCTTTATACCTCAAGACAAAATTGGATGTTTTATGTGTAGTAATAGTCATGGAAGTTTCATGCAAATCTGGAGTCTAAGTCTAGAAATCCCCTTAGGATAGAAGGCCTTTATCAGATTTCCCTAACTTGATTTCTCCTTCCTAAGCCGGGGGGATTCTGGGTCTGAAAATAATATTTTATCAGGTAGGTTAAGCTCCCAATCCAGTAAAGGCCATGTTTTTAAAAATTCTAACATCAAAATCACATACAGATGAAATACTTTTCCTCATAGCTTCAAGTTGCAGCATTGGTGGGAAATCAAGTTTTGGCTTCTCCATGGCGGAAAATCACATATGAGGTGCACTTTGCACAATTGACAGACTTAGGAATATTAGAAGTAAATAAAGATGGAAAATGAGGAATGTTGGGAACAAGAAATCTTTGAGCACTCATATCAAACCTATGGGAAACAAAAGAAATGGTCAAACGATGAAGATTTCATGGAATTCACCATAGGCGGAAAGGCAGAAAATGGCTTCTCCTCTGCTCCTACCGGTGGGTTTTAACTCATGAGATGCATTTTTCGCCAAACTATCAAAGTGAAGAAGTTTTGAAATAAGATCCATCCCATAAGAAAACAGAACCGTAAAGAATCCTATGGAATCAATATATATCATTTTGGCACCCCTACATGTCAGAATTCCCCTTTGGCAGATTTTCAGACAAAGAGCATTCCAAAAGGATTTTTCCACCCAAAGGAGAAGTGAAAAAGTAATTTTCCGCCACTTCAAGAAAGTTACCGTTACGGTTACTAAAGTAAAAAATGTTTTCTAACGGCATGAAAAGCAAAGTAACTAATTCAAATAAGGTTGTTTTACTTTGTAACGGACTTGTTCATTAATGTAAAGGTCTTTTCATTCGTGTGGCGTGGGAAGTCAGCCGTTAAACGGTAAGAATTCAAAAAGTATAAAATTAGTTGAAGATTTCAAACTGGAACCACCATTGTTCACCAAATTGTCTGAATTTGAAGTAGCTAAGACTAGTTGCTCCTTGTCTCTATTTTCCAAAGAGAAATTCAAATATCCAAGGTGAATCATACATACATGGCTTCTAGATTTATGGGATTCAACAGAATGAATGACATTACCTCCGAGTGGCACAAAATCTTAGATACCTCGCTGAAGTTCTTCGACATGCAGAACTTTCAAAATAGATTGAGAGTAGATGAGATACACCCTATCACTAAGAAGCTTAAGGAGAGTGGGTTAGTTGAAGCCGCTAGTTTTCCTATAGCCGTTCAAGCTCCTAAGTTGGTCTGGGAATGTATATCCTGATACAACCCGAACACCAAGCAAATTCTCCTACCGAACATTATCGTGCTCCTCTCCATTGATAGAGAATCTATCCAAAATTCTCTCCGCATCCCATAATAGGAAAAATACTCTGAGATGACTTATAACCAGGTGGTTTCTGAATATTCAGCAAAGAGACGAGTCTGGAAAAGAGAAATTATGAAGTCATAGTTTAAAGAACCCAAGAGTGCCAAGGGAAAGCTGCCCAAAAAATTATTTGGCACAAATCTGAAACCCGAGATCATAGACATCCTGGTATTACTTCACAGGATTAGAGGTGAGGGTGAAGATTTTAATTTTATTGAACAACATTTCTTCCTAGTCCATCTAATCTATTCTCAACATCATTTTATTGACTGGGCCTTGATGGTGAGTGAGAATCTCTCGGACGCCCTAAATAGGGCCAAGTTCCAGAATGAATTTTACATGTCTTCTATCCTTATATATATTTTAGCTATGATTCAAATCTAGCCTAGACTTCCTAGATTAGAGGAATTCCCAGATGATGTGAAAAGCTATGAGTTTTTCCCTTCTCTGCAAATACAAAATAGTTATGCTGATTATCTCACGGTTAATGATGCCTTTACAATGAGACTATGCAGGGAGCTACAAGGTTGTCCGGAGAGGAGATTTTCTCCTAAATCCATGGATTTTATAAGCCAATTTGGATGCTATTTTATTTAGTTCAGAGATTTCTCATATCTTCGTCTTGCAGGTTTCGACAAATTTTGTTTGAAGCTGCCCAGATACCCTACGGACATGATCGCGCTGATCGAAGTAATGAGGCAAGTGCTCCAGGTGAACCTGATCTATTCAGAGGAAAAGAAGAAAGGCTACAAGTTCCCAATGGCCATCAGAGCTTATAGCTATGCATCCCAATTAGAGGCGAAGAATGTCCTTAAAACATTCTTGAAGAAGTACTCTCTGGCAACATATGACATTCTAAGGCCACAGTATGACCCGATTGATTATGCTAGAGACGTCTTACAGATGATCCGGGCCATTCACCATGTACCTGATATTGAAGACTATTGGGCCAACTGCAAAGATGATTTGGAGAGCAGGGAAAGATTCTATGCCTGGCTAACCATTGAATAGATCAAAAGGTTCAATGTTAACATTGCAGTGGAAGGGCTAGAAGATGATGGTAATCATCTATACGATGACACCTACTTGGAGAAAATAAAGTCCACACCTATCATCTCAGAGCCTATACTAGACCAGGTAGTAAGTGACTTACAGACTCTAATGGAGGGTATTTACAAAAGAACAACTCAATGGGTTGAGTGGACTACAGGCTACAAGAAGAGGTCAGAGAGGAAGCCTCCCGCTCAGCGAACTCCGGTGAAGGAAACTACTGGTGTGGCAACCACTTCATTAGCAACAATCTCTACCATTGCAAAGGGATCAATTAAACCTTTGGGAGGAGGCGATGAGCCTCCTGAGAAACCTTCTCTCTTAGAGAAGACCTGTGGAGAGGGTCCTCTTCCAAATGTTAGAGTCACAGAAGAAGCCGAACTGACAAATCAAATTAAGTCTGTAGCTGAGCTCTCTAAAGCTACAGATTCTAAACAACCAATTAGTGTCATTGCTATAGATACATCGGCCAGGACTTCGACCCAAGAAACTCCAAAGAGGGTGTCCCCTATTATAGTTGAAGTTGGAGAGGATAGCCCTAGTACCTCTACAAAATCTGATAAGAGATGTGGGGAGCAATAGGAGGTTGCTCAGGTTGTGAAATTGATCTCCTCCTCACCTATTTCAGTGAATCCATTCACCTCCCATCCCAAAGCTACTCCTCCACTCATTAGGAAGCTATTCATTAAAGAATTGGTCTCTGTCAACAAGGTCACTAGTGTAGAGTCATGGATAGAAAACACTCTAGAGCACAAAAGGAAGAGGGTGGAGGAAGCAATTCCCAGCAAGGACACTTTGTCACAGGATTTTCAACCCAAGGCTACTACAAGCAAGAAAAAGAGTGTAAAGACAATGTCTACCCCGGGTCATGATCTTGAAATAGGGCACTTCACCATGGAAGTAGCCAAGCCCACCAAAGAAGGCAGACTCGAAGATCTAGCAGCTTCTGACTTTCAGTTGTAGTCATTTGATATGGGCTTGGTTCGACACAATACCAAAGTGGATTGGTGGAAGTCCACTAATGTAGTAATAGAGGAAGAGCTGGAAGACCTTAAGACTTCCAAAATTCAGCCCAAGGCAGAAGTAGCTCAGTTGATTGAGTTCATCAAACAACTCCTAACTCCTATTGCAAGTGCTCCCAGTACCCAAACTTCCTTCGACCCTAGTATTTTTGAGAACCAAGCCATCCTGGCTAAGTTGCAAGAGGATCAACATTACAGACAGATCGGTAAGAGGTGGATTGAGAGGCTCAAATTGGAAGGTCTAGTGATCATTGAGCAGTTAGGTAATGTTTTTCTAAGGCTAGAAACAAAGAAGAGCAACAATGAGAATAATTTATAGACTCTCACTGCAAAGAGAGTGAGATGCCAATAATGCATAGTCATGTTGCATGTGGCAGTGAAAATGAAGACTAAGGAGGCCCTAAAAGCTAAGATCCTATAGAAGGGTGATGAGCCCTTGATCGAATGGCTCCAAAGTCTGGAATTCAAAATCAAGATGATCATTTAGGCTGAGACAGGACTACAACAAACAGATGTTAATGTGCAAGTGGACCAGAGTAAAGATTATAAACTCCTCTTAGGACTTCATGTGGAATCACAAACCAGCGGAGAGGGTAAATAAATAGTTGGGGTGGCCAACATGCAGAAGTCATTCACATATTATCTGCACAAGTTAGCGGAGTAGTCTTCGACTCATTTAGACAAGGTGCCAAAACTCTAGCAATTGAGTGGGTGCATCTTTAGGGCTATGGAAGAACTAAAAGACTAGATAGAAGCAATCAAGATTCTAGCCAAAGAACATTCTAGATGGCTCATCCATTACACCAATGTCCACGTCAATAGACACGAAGAGCTCATCCAAGTCATCACTGCTGTGATCACCTATAGGGCCAAATTAGATAAGGGGAAGGAAACTAAATCATAAATATATTATCTCCTTGTGCTATTTTTGGCTAAGTTTTGCAATGGATAAACCTTTGGTTATCATTTTTGGTTGGGAAGTTGAACCGTTTCGGTTACTCCTTTTTGTAACAGTCCAATCTGGAACTCTATATGTATTAATCCAAAAATCAATACAAAGGTCGGCTAAATTTTGGTGTGAAGAATATCATTGTTGCTAAGTCAATTGTGTATGTCTGAATGCCATCTCTTTAATTGTTCCATTGCACTTCATTTATCTTTCTGTTGAATTTGAACTTCTCTTTTGAGTTAGATTTGTAATCTGCATTTGAACCAGAATTCTGTATTAAGATTTGATATGGGGAATTAAGGAAGAAATCAGTTGCTACTCTAAATTTTGGGAATGTTCTTACGATATAGATTGACTCATATCATTGTATTGTTAGCTTTCAGTCTTGCATCTGCATTTTAGCAATCATCCATGCATCACCAACTTTGGGAGTTAATCTGATTGATAACGTCTCAGAATTGGCTAGATTTAGAGTTGTGTTTAATTCGCCCAAGCTATTTTCTGTCTAGATTTGGCTTGGTTTACGTCTCCTGCTCTCGGGTTAAGAGCATACCCCTGTTAGATTAGGAAAGATTGAAATTTAGTGAGCATCATTCATATAAGGGAGCTATGCCTTCCAATTCAGAGGGAAAATAGGTTCTCAAGTAACTATTTCCCGACTGTTGTATTCAATTATTCTTAAACATTTTTGGGTATTTTAGAGTTACATTCAAAAGAAAAATCTATTTACCAACAAAATCTCAATCATCAATACATATATCCACGCTGCCTGTGACCATTAAGATTTAAATATTCAAAGGAAATTCAAATATTTGATCTCAGAAGTTATTGCAGAACCAGCTTGTAGAGAGTAGATAGATCGATTAACTTTGCAGAAGCAGAATTGATGGTGGTTGGAAGGTTTCAGAAACTATATCTGATCGATCAAGGATATTTCTAGGATGCATTTATGAATGAAACTGACAGTGTTAGGGTTTCTAGAAAAAAATCCTGTTGTAATCAATTATAACCCTAATAAGATCAGATTGGCTCCAAGCTTGCGTGCTGGGGAGTATATATAGCAATTTTAAGAGCTTTAGAGCTCGGGAGTTTTCCTGACTTAGAAATTATCCGTGGCATTCTTTTTGCCCTCTAATTTATGTAGTTTTTAATCTTTCATTGATATTTAGATATTGCAGAGGCTTTTTGTGACATCTTTTCTGTCCCTGGGCTTCCTTGTCTGAATCTCTCTTACTAAATTACAATATATTGAGTGATTTCTAGTGAAACATTGGAGTCTTTGAGCCCTCTTTCTTTTGCAATAGTGTGTACTACTATGGATGATTTGATTTAGATGAGTTTGTGGATATTCTACAGTCCCCTATCTTTTTGTCTCATTCCTGTGCTGAATTGCAAAATTGGATGTCTGTTTGCAGGTCATAGTCCGTGTCTACTTATAGTAAATATGCTATTGATTATGAAATCACTTCTTTCCCTGAATAGCCTCTATTTGTCTCGGGCCTCTCTATGAAATACTTATGCAAACCTATCTAGGAAGTTGCATTATTTTGGTTCTAAGGTTTTCATGCTGAGATTAGTCAATGTATTATGATTTAGGTCACCTTTGGTGTATCACCTAGTAGGATAATTTGCTTTCAGTCATTTCCCTTTCATGCATTCCTTTTATCCCTTTTCCCTCAAGAATTTACTTTCCTGTTAAGAAGAAAATTTGGGTGACATATCAAGAGGAATCAACCTAGAATTTGGAGGTCTTGTCTCAGTTAGCAAAAGGTCCCACAACCTTGAGATGATTCCCATGTTACACTAGATTACCAAGACTATGAGAGCTTGGATAAAGGGTGCAAATATAGGTGTCTAACACTTCCAAAAGGAACCCCCAAAAAATTTAATGATCCTATCACCAATTTGGACACTCTTAGATATTTTTATGGTTTGGGGTCACCAAGTTGTCCATACAGTACCTTTTGCAGACTAGGTCATCTTCCTTAAAAATAGGGCTAGTTGCATTGTCTTAAGGAAATTGTTGATGAAAATGGACTCATCAACTCTTGGAACTGGTTCTAGGGCTTCTTCAATACCCTAAAACACCCTTGACCAATCACTGGATCACTCAATCTAATCCAATCTTGCATTCAATCTATGTTTGTCATCAAATTTCTCCTAGCCAGGTACACACTGTCTCATCTAGGGAATGCTCTTTAAATTAGAAAAAGACACCCTGCAACTATAAATAAATAAAATACTATACAAAGGTTCCACTTTATATCCTCCATGGGCCATCAAGATCCCATGCTGGGAAATCATTGTTGAACCATATTTACATAGACAAACTCTTACATAGGCAGTGAATAGTCCAAGAAGGATTTGATTTTATTTAAGCACATTAAACTATAAAATAAATCTCAAGAAGTATCTAAAGTACAAGGAAACAAGTATAAGAATATAAACTACACATCAAAATGAGTTCCTCAATCCATCATTAATGAAAACAAACTAACACTTGCAAACTGTGCATAAAACAATAAACTATCAATTAATCCTTCTTAGGAAATGCAACCAAAATTTGTCCAACCTGTATATTTCTTGGAAAGCTCTTATATATGTACCTTGTGCTCATAACAACTAATTATGCAAACCCATACTTCCATTAGGGCATTTTTCAATTCTTGTCCAAATGTTGTCAAGCAGAATTGGAAAGTTGTAAAAGTTGCTCAAGAAACATTTTTACAACTTTTACAACTTTTACCATCTCATTGCTCTGACCAAACGAATGGGTTCTACAAGGTTACCAAACTAACCCTAGATCTAATAAAACCTCAAGTATCTCCTTTTGTGAATTCTAGGTGCAATTCCATATTTTGCCACATTTTGGCTTCTAAAACATATAAAAGGTCTTTGGATCAAATTGACCACAACCTACAACACAACCTAGCAAAACGACACAACAAGATCCCAACATAACATTAAATTTATGTACAAGACCATAAGAAGGTCCAAAATGAAATTGAGGGTTATCCCATCCTAACCCTAGGTGCTCCTACACCATGCTCCCTCTAAACAAAAGAAGTTAAGCTATATTTGGAGACAGTACTGAAGAATCTATGCCAAGCTTCTTGAATTCTGATTCTACAACCCATGTAGCCTCTACTTAAAGTAGATGTTTCCATTTGATGAGATGCTCCTTATATGCTCAATGTATGGTATTTTTCTTTACTTTGGAATCTATAATCATCTTTGCTTGTGGCTTTCTCTTGAGTGGAAAGGGTACAACAATAATGGTATTCCTTTTAGGAATAATAGTCCACCAACACAACTGAGAGGGGGGATGAATCAGTTGTGAGATATATTATTAAACATTAAACTTTATAACCCAAAACTTTAATTCAAATGATAACACAGTAAATGCCAAAACAATAACATAATCCTTGTTGTCGAGGAAACCCTATTAAAGGTAAAACCTAGTGGTAATTAACACCCACAAATAATATACTAAGAGTATAGTATCCTTGTTAAAAGATTTAGCCCTGCTAGGAGATTATTACAATATTACAGTACACAGTCCCTGTAAAAGGACAAACCATGTTAGGAGTCAAGATAAATAGTCGGCTCACTGCCCAGGAACACTGTCTAAAGAAGGTTAATGTCACCCTCAAGGACTTACAGTCTGAAATACAAGTGTAGACATCCAAAAATATTAATATTATTTTCCCTCTTATTCCTCTAACTATTTAATTCAATCAATTAAATAGTTTCATTTATCAATAGTTTAAATACTATTCTAATGTATTTTATCTAAATACATTTGTCTCATGAAATTCCCTTTTTAATAAATTTACATTTATAAAATCCTCCATTTTCCTAATTCTTCTAAACCATAATTTATTCAAATTTGATTTGAATAATACCCTAAAACCCTAGCTAGGAACCTATTAATCCTACCCTAAAGCCTACCCTATTCCTACTCTACTCCCATCACCTCATTTCCTAAGTATACTTCCCCACCTAACTGTCCTTTAACCATGCTTAATGGGTGATTCCTAACCTTTTTAAGACTAATGGAATGCTCACCCACATGGGGAAATTATCTCCAAAATGGGCACCCATTCCTCTTTAATTCCTTCTTACAACTTTGTCTCCCCTTTTGAAATATTGAGCTACTCAATATTAATGGCAGTTTTGACTCAAAATTGGCCATCTTTTCAAGTCCATGTGTCTCCTATGTGGATCTTATGTGGATGCCACATAGGTTCCACTTCATCCAAGCCCCTTCCTCTCTCCAAAAACTCTATAAATAGAGGCCTTCTCCTCTCATATTTTCATCTCTCAATATTGCATTGTTGTCATGTTATTTTACATTTAGAAGTTCATAGCTATAGATTTCATGTTTTTATGTGCTCTTAAGTTTATGCTTAATTCACTTAGATGTTACATGTTAGTTTCCTTTTGGATAAAATGAATCATGTTTCTCATTTCATAGCATAGCTCTTTCATCATAGCTTTTAATCTCATGTCTTGCATATCAATTTGAGCATCAACTTTAGGAAGGATTTAAGACTAGTTTTCCATACTAGTTCTTGAATTTCTCCTTTGATTCCAAGCTTGCATTCCATAGTTGCATTGCCTTGGGGATTCATGTCATTTGTGTGTTTGAGAGAGCACACCTACATCTTATCAAGAAGAGCAAATCAAAATGAGTAAAATAGGGTGCATTTGTTTACTTATTTTAAGCTCAATCTGATGTTATTTGGTATTCTTTGTTGCTTTCTTGCTCTTTTACATGCTTTTGAAATAATTTATGTGCTAATCCACTAATATTTGCATGTTTGAACTTGCTCCCAATAGATTGAAGAATCCCTCATACTACATTCTGGCATGCCCGGTGGGACCCACGTCCCTAAAATTCTTACCTTGTATGAATTCTCTCCAAATTTCACCAAGCACGCAGATTTGTGTCTGCATTTTATGTAGAGGCATCTACGCAAATGTCAGTTCTTCTTGAACTATTGTTCGACATCTACGCTGAACCAGTGTCTTCGCTCTGCACTGGCGTCTCTGCCTGGAAGAGCTAGTTTGAGACTTTGCTAACAAATTTTTTTTGGCTTATCTAGATTTTTGTTTTTCTTTCTAATTTTTGGCATCTTATCATTCTATTTTTTAGTAGAGACTCATTTTACAAGCATAAATTATGCCAAATTTTCATTAGGGAGAATACATTTTGATAATGGTTCAAATAACACTAGCTTTTAAGTTGTATTAATACTCTCAAAATGGCTAAATTTGATCTAACTAAAGACTAAGAAGAAGAAAAGTGACTTTATTTGCAATTTTTTTTGTGTTTGTAGGTACATCAGCATCTTCGTAAATGCTGGTTCATGAACCAGCATCTGTAATTCACAAATCAGCATCTGCACCTTACATCAACATTTGTGCTCTGTAAACCGGCGTCCCTGATTGGTCTAGCCTTTTTCTGGTTTTTCTATGTTTTTGGAGAATTTTCTACTTTGTCTTTTAAAAAAAAAAAAACCAGAATCGGCGTTTGTGCCCTAAATCGACGTCTGCGCTCTATCTAAGTTGGATTTATCATGTGCTAATGATTGTTAAGTGGTTCTTGTGCTAATAACACTTGTCAAAGATCAATATTCATAGAACTACTAACTAATTGTTTTGCAGTATCGCTTGTCAAAGACACAAACTCAAAACTACTCACATTTGTCTTACAGGTTGCCTCTAATCTACATCAACCAAATGATCATGTTTGTGTTAATCTTTTTTAGGCACTTAGACTAATTAGTTAGATGTTTTTGTGTAATCCTAAGTGAGTGTTAGGGGATTATTCTCTCTTCCCTTTTGGGAAGATCAAAAACCTAGACACACTTACTTAGTGTCAAACAATCAAATCTTTTGGAAAGAACAAAGTGTGTCTTGCGTTCTTGTGGAGAAAATGATACTGGATAGGAGAGTATGCTCTTTTCCCCTTGTGAGAAAATCATAAATCCAGACTCCCTTTTTGTCACCAATCCAAGTTACTATCACTCCTTTAGATGGGCCAGCCAGTTGAGGAAAAAATCTCCCAGGATGACCCACATGAGAACGAGGTGTAAGCCACACCACTCTAACTCATGTTAATCAAATTTACTCCTTGGGGTTAAATACTCAGGAGTCGGTTGGCATTTGAGCTTATACTTAGCTCTTGTCTAACTTAAGTGTGGCCTCGCGGTCTCAATCACGTTTACATGACCACTTTTGTCAAGACACTCTATGGGGCTATACGCCTGAATCGTGCTTGCACAGACATAGAGGATACAATCGAACGAAGAACCATACTAAACACTCTAGGCTTAGAAGCTACCTGGAACACCCCCGAAAGGTGATAATGCTTGTGCAAGGAAGATAGTAACTTCCCCAAGATCACTCATACATTCGTGCCACCCTGAGCATTTGGAACCAGATAATACAGCATCATGACTGGAGCCATTACATTCTTGGTGATGACCATATTCTAATTAGCTCTTGTGTGTGATCCTAAGCTTACAAGAAAGTATTTTCATGCTATGCCAAATTCCTTAGGTAGATTTTGTGCTCGAAGTGCTTGAAAAAAATTTGCAAATCCAAAACACAAATGGAATACCCAACATTCAAATTTGTCACGTTCTTGTATCCTTCAAGGTTGCTTTGTCCCTTGTTGAATTGTTTTTAGACACATGCTTTTTATTTTCTAGTTTGATTATGTTGAAATTGGTTCTTGCCATGGAACAAATCTATTGAAAAATCAGAACACGATCAAGCTTTTTGCCAGATTATCAAAACAATGTCCTTTTGCAAAATAATTTGGTCTTTTATGAGATATGTCCTAAAAACCCCCAACTATTCATCCAAGATCAGATCTACTTATAGGACATGACCAATTCCAAGAAGCATAAGAAGGTGAAAAATCCATTACCACCCGTGCAAAGAGAACATAAAAACACAACCGGAGAGGCTACCAAGTACCAACACATTATCTATTCCGTCAAGCAAGAGATCCATAAATGAGAATAATTTGAAAAAGTGATCTACAACAACAAGGTTGCTCATTTCATGGGAAAATATCATCTAAACTCTGCCTTTGTTGGATTTGAACAATATGACTAGTCAGTTTACCACAACAAACACAAGTTCCTCCTTTTCGTAAGCTCACTTAGCTTGCATTTTAGGACCTCACTTAGGTTGTCATCTTTAGGAACACATCACACACTCATCCTAGCATGATCTTGCATTAATCAAATCAATCCTAATCAGCCTAGCATCATCCTAATCATCATCCAAAGCATCCTTGATCGCACCCCTCACTTGGTATTGCATACCCTTTTGAGTTGCTAAAAACCTACATCTTAATCAAACCCCATCCTTGAATGTCCTTAAACTAAGCAATGTTTTAGGATAATCCCATTTGTCTTTTTGCAACCTCATCACCTTGATCAAAAGGTTGGTTCACATTAGCAAAGAATCTCGTCCGCCGAAGACCACAAGTCTTTCTTAGGTAGATAATCACATCCACTTGATCCTACACTAGGGAAAGCAACCCTTGATCCTTGCATACATCAAGTCATCCTTAAATCTTTAGAAGCACATCCATCATCTTAAGTACATCCTAATCCTAGTATCATCATCCTTAGTTTCCTAGGTGCATCTTTGCATACATCTTGCATCTCATATTACTTTAGGATAATCATTTCATGCCACCTATCACACGAGCCACTAAGAAGAGGAAGAAAATGGATCCTAATCTTACCGCTAGCTCATCTAATCCTACAATTGACAATTCCAACACCATGGTCACTTATGTGCCTCAGCCCAATGATCAAATTAAACATATCTGGGTAGACACTAATGAAACTCCCACTCTAAGTACCGTGGAAACATTTATCAACCATCCAGCGCTTGTCCACATGGTAAAAACCATGAGTGGATGTAACAACAACCAGGTACTCTTGGACATCCAACAACAAGGAATTCAAATTCCACCTTGGATTATACCCACACTTGTCACATGACCTATGGAACTACCAGGGGAATGTCCTTATCCCACTAGAAATGAAGTTTTTGATCCACTTCAATGAGCCCTACAAGTGGGAACTCTTCTCGCGCAAGTAGTTCATCCCTCCATTCCACCTTCCATCATACACACAACACCCACACCTACCTCAGGAGCCCCGCCTCCTGATGCTACACCAGTAGCGTAAGCAATACCCCCTATCACTATGCAAGCACCTCTGCGAGCCACAGTCGCTCCTCTTTCACAAGCAATCCCAACATTCATTGCAAACATTCCACCACCACCAGTTAGCACATAGAAAACCACCATCCCACCTATTCCCACTCAGACCAGTCAAAGTACTACAACCATTTTGCAACATCAAAGCACCCGGGTCTCCATGCCTATTCCACCTTTCTTCACCACAGGCATGCCACCTACCAACGCCTATAACCAACCCTTATTTCTGCAAGGGTCCACTTTTCCCTCTCCACCAGTAATGTAATCACAATGAATTCTAGCAGTTGCACCTCAAATGTTGTTCAACCCAAATCCCCCCATCCTACAACCATCTACAAATCCCTTTGTCATACCCTAAATTCTCATCCAACCTATCCAACAGTAGCAACAACAACGTATCCAACAGCAATAGCAACAACAACCTATCCAACAACAGCAACAACAACCTATCCAACAACAACAACAACAACAACCTATCCAATAGCAACAACAACAATAATCTATTCAGTAGCAACAACCATCCCAGCAACAACAATTGCAATAGAAAATCACCAACCCATTCACATCTCAAGCGAAACAACACCCAATCAACCCCTTCGCAACTGCACATCCCACTATCCAAAGTACACAGCAGCCACAACCATAAACACAGGGGGAAAATCCCTTCATGGCACAACCACTGCAACAATTTTCTAATCCTTTTATCCAACCCATGCAACAAGAGCAAACTCATTCTGCCAACTACATAGCCATACCATCTTCCACTGCATCACAAAAAATTCCCCCTCCACAACAAGTTCTCACTGGGGGCATTCCATCACAAAAAACCTATCCTCCATAAGTTCATCCCACCTATGCAATGCCGCAACAAAAACAAGCATATTTCCAACAGTTGCAAGAATCTTATCAAGCACCGACACCTCCTCCACTGCAATATTCCCCTCAACCATAGCTTCCACCACAGTAACCCGTGTACGTTGACCAACAACCATCATACCAAACACCACAATATCCCCCACAGAATCCTCCATACTCACCATTCGATCCGTATCAGGTTCAAGGAAATCCTGTAATCACGATCAACAATCCTCCCCCGCAAATCAATCATGAATGGGAGGAAATGAAGAATGCTCTCAAGGAGCTAAAAGCTGGGACATAAGCTAAAACATTCAAGTTTGAGGAAGTGTGTCCTTATTCATTTGATCGATCCATCACTCCTATACCCTTCCCCAAACATTTTGAGACCCCAAAATTTGATAAATATCGGGCGAAGGGCGATCCTGTGAGTCATGTGAAAGAATTATACATGGCCTATCAAGAAGTGGCCTATAGTGATAACTTCCTCATGATACTATTTCCCAAAATCTTGGGAGGCACTGCTCTTGAATGGTTCTACAAAATTCCTTACAACATAGTCTCTACTTTCGCAGAATTATCTGAAAAGTTTGTGGCCCAATACACACATAATATCGAAAATGAACTCTCACTCCATGACCTATGCAATTCCAAACAAAAGGGAGGAGAAATCCTGGCCAATTATCTTCAGCACTGATAAGGGCTTACTACAAGGTTATCTTACCAACCCCTAGAGCAACATCTTATCAAAATATTCATTAACAACCTTCATCCTAAGCTTGCCTATCACATGCGCATGAACTATATACAAACTTATCACGATATCAGAATCAAGGGTATGGACCTTGAACGAGGTCTCATAGAAGAAGGTACTATTAAGCACTACAAAGAATCCCAACCTGACAAACATAACAATGATCGATCTTGATATTGGAACAAGAACAAAAACACGGTAATGGATGGAGCCACTGACACCAAACACGTTCAAGTTGTGGTAGCTAGTCCTAATGCACCCACCCAAACTTATCAGCAAGCATCACCAATGTACTCTCAACCTCCTCCCATGTATCAACAACCCACTCCCACATATCCTCAACCAACATATCAGAAAAACATGCGCCCTCAAGGTGCGCCTATCTATCCTCCTCCAGGGACATCATATCAACACAACTACCAAGGTCCTATGAATTAGACAAATGCTATATCAGTCCCGCACAGACAACAAAGACCTCGCACTTCAAATATGTTACAACACACGTATACCCCTTTGGGTGAACCTATAAACATCATCTTCTGTAAGCTGGTCCAAGCTAACCAAGTCATGTATCCTAAAACACAGCCATTTGATGACTCAACTCCTAAGCTAGCTTGGTATAAAGACAATGAGTACTATGAATACCATTGTGTTAAGGGACACACCACCCTCAAATGCATGAAGCTAAAACACTATATCCAGGATCTCATTGACCACAAGGAGATCGAAGTGGATTCTCCCACCCAATCATCGCCAAACACAGGCCTAAATATTTATCAAAATGCATTCCCTAAACACACTTCCGGTACAGGCCCAGGCAATCCTACTCAGTCCTCTGATCAGGGAAAGGGTAAACAAGAAAAAAATATCGACAAAAAAGATTATACCAATGCATATATCAACTACGATAATCTCATCGGCTGCATATCCCAAGTCCAGTCCTCCGTCAATGTCATCCATGTCAAGGGTGACAATACCCAATGCACCATCACCACTCATAGAGGTAGGATAACAGTCATAGGTGCTGGTCCCGCCCCATCTGCTGGGACCCAATACAACATTTTGGAACACCTAGGGAATACTCCAGCCCAAATTTCCATCCTGGATCTTCTCCGTGCATCACCCACTTATCAAGAGATCCTCAACAAAGCTTTGCAAGAATCCCGTGTTCCTAGCGACATATCCCTCACTGAATTACAAAACCTTGTTGGACACCTATCTGCATCTTGTGGGGTCTCCTTTAGACCAATAGAAGTACCCTTAGAAGATACCAATCATAATCTACCACTCCGTATCGCTGTCATGGTTAAATATTTTTCCATCAAATGGGTTATGATAGATAATGGACCAGCCCTAAATCTGTGTACTCTAAAATTCATAAAATAGTTGGGTTGCACTGAGGCTGATATAACAAATGATGTCATCACAATAAAAGCATATGACAATCTGGAGCGTACTTCTGAAGGCACCATATCATTGCCCATTCAAGTGGGCCCAATTATCCAGGATACATCATGTCATGTTGTTGATCTTGACCTCCCCTTCAACATCCTCCTTGGATGCCCATGGATTCATTCTATGCAAGCTGTCCCTTCCACCTATCATCAATGCATCGAATTCCCATATAAAGGCACTAAGATCACCATCCGCACAGATCCCAAGCCCTTCACATACTACAATGCATTGGAGACATCCTTTCCACATTCCAATCATTGTCCTAGGATTGATATTGGCACTCTGTCGCCAGCTCATCTCGAATCCATTCAGACCCAAAAATAATCCTCTCCTCCACCTTGTCCACGGTCAAGATCAACAATAAAGGTTGTGGTGAGTACACTTTATCTGATGCCTTTGCAGTTGGAGCACTACCAATTGATCCTCACACTCAAGGCCGCCAGCCTAATCTAAGAAAAATAGAATCAGAGACAACCAAGGCACTGCAATTTGGTTCTACCACTTTTATATCAAAAGGTACTTTGACTGGCCAGGAAATGGCACAAAATATCAACCAATGGCTATATAAAGATCCACCACCCAAGTACACATGTCACCTCAATTACTTCAAAGATAAGTACCCCGCAATGCACAAACTGGTGACAGAAAAATGGAACTACCAAGGAGGTGGCCTTGGTTATGAAGAGAAAGGAATGACAGATCCTATTATGCCTACCCAACTAGAAAAATACTTGGGCCTTGGCATGGGCTCTGAAACGAATGGGGGCACCAATGATTTCATCAACTATTCCACTTGTCCATCCCTGGGCAAAATCATTGACATCAAAGATATCCTAGAAGAGAAAGTTGTGAGAGATTATGATGATGTTTTTGACAATGAAACCTTCCTGGGCAATGTTGTCCTACAACAACTTTCCATCCTCTTCATTGATCTTCCCCTCTGCCATCCTGAACTCATAGACTGGGACCAACCAAGTGTCGTACACATTGACAAGTTCCAAAGTGAGGACGCGCTCCTAAGCTTTATGGGAGCAATTGAGCAAAGTAGTGACTGGGGGAAAGACTCAACATATGTCTACAAACTAGACCCAAAGGCATATTTTGGGGAAGAGGAGAACTTTAGCCGCAAAAACTACACAAAAAACAAAAATAAAAAAGGGAAAAATTGATCTCCTAGTGAAAACCCCTCTGGAGCGCTATCTGATCATAAAAAAGTAAAAACAAAGGGCATATCCTATGGTGAAAACCTCTCTGAGGTGCCAAAGGATGAAGATTCTCCTCTTCCTTTTATCCAAGATTACAGGCCTAAACAGACATCAATTCTCATTGAAGAAGAAAAACCTCTCAACATGGGTACCAAAGAAAATCCTGCCATCACATACATAGCAACATCTCTGACTGAGGCAGAAGAAAGTGATCTTGTCACTTTACTAATGGAATCCATCAACAAGTTTGCATGGTCTTACTCCCACATGCTAGGGTTAGACCCCAACTTGGTGGTTCACCATCTAGCAGTGGACCCAAACATCAAACTTGTCAAGCAAAAGCTCAGAAAGATGCACCCTAAAGTGGCACTACTTGTCAAAGCGGAGCTAGAAAAATTACTCCAAGCCAAGATCATCTGCCCCATTGACTATTCTGACTGGATCTCTAATATGGTGCCCGTCTCTAAGCCTAATAAATCAATCAGGATATGTACAAATTTTAGAGATCTCAATAAGGCATGTCCCAAGGATGATTTCCCCTTGCCAAACATAGACACGATTGTGGATCTCACAGCAGGACATGAGATGTTGTCACTCATGGATGACTTTTCTGGATATAATCAGATCCACATTGCAGAGGAACATCATCATAAGACAACATTCACAACCCCTTGGAGCACCTTCTGCTATAACATGACGCATTTTGGCTTAAAGAATGCTGGGGCAACCTATCAAAGAGCCATGACTGTCATTTTTCGTGACATGATTCACAAGATCCTTGAAGACTATGTGGATGATATCTTGGCAAAATTAGTAAAAAGGGAAGATCACATAAATGTTCTGGAATGCGTCTTTGATAGAATTGGACACTACTACTTAATGCTCAACCCTAAGTAATGTGTCTTTGGAGTCACATCAGATAAACTGCTAGGGTTTATTATATCCAGATGAGGCATTGAAATTGATCCAAAGAAAGTACAAACTATCATAGAGATGCCTCCACCAAAAACACTCTGACAGCTACGCAGCCTCCAAGGAAAGCTACAATATATGCATCATTTCATCTCTCAACTAGTAGACAAGTTCCAACCATTCACTCATCTCCTCCGAAAAGACAACACATTTAAGTTGGATCCTCAATGTCAGAAGAGTTTTGACAAAATCAAAGAATACTTGGCTAATCCACCCATCTTGGTACCACCTGTACCTGGTCGACCACTCATCCTATACATTTCTTCTACTACCACAACACTGGGGGCGCTCCTCACTCAATTGAATGATGAAGGCAAAGAAAGAGCCATTTATTATATCAGTCAAACCTTAGTGGGTTATGAGCTCAATTATTCTCCTATGGAAAAAGCATGTCTGGCAGTGGTCTTTGCCACTCAAAAACTTTGCCACTACATGATTAGTCACACAACCAAGCTCATTTCAAAGGTGGAACCTCTCAAATACCTACTCTCTAGGACTACACTTACAGGTCGAATGGAAAAATGGGTTATGTTGCTAAGTTAATTTGATATTCAGTATGTCGATAGAAAAGCCATTAAAGGGCAAGTCATTGCCGATCAGCTAGCCAAAGCACCATTGGTAGATGCATATCCTTTGGTCATAGAATTTCCATATGAGCATTTGTACATGATAGAAGAACAACCAACATGGAAACTCTACTTTGATGGGTCCTACACAGCTCATGGTGTAGGGGCAGGAATACTCTTTGTCACACCTCAAGGTGACTACATCCCCATGTCATTCAAATTGGGATTTCCCTACACAAACAACATTGAAAAATATGAAGCACTAATTTCAAGACTCTGCATGGCCATAGAATGGAACATCATAGATATCCAGGTCTTTGGCGACTCCCAACTCATCATCAAACAAGTCTTGGATGAGTATCAAACCAAAGATGACAAATTGACACCATATAAGAAGATGGTCGACAAGCTGAAAGAACACTTCCTCCACTTACAGATAACACATGTACCATGCTTGTAGAACAAATCTACTGATGCAATGGCCATAATTGGCTCCCTTCTCGAGATTTCTCATGAGTCTATGCAATACGAATTCTTAGTTGAGCAACTACACGCTCCCGCTTATGAGAACGATGAATCAAATCACATATGTGTCTTGGTTGGTCCCCAGTCCCCATGGTACCATGATATCCAAGCTTACCTACAAAATTGTATCATATCTCCTCATCTCACTACAAACCAATGCCAAAAATTTATCCACAGAGCATCCCGTTACACCCTCATAGCCAATACCCTTTATCGTCGAGGTTATCACAATGTGCTCTCTAGATGTCTAGATGAAAACGAAGCCGCCTAGGCTTTACAAGAGGTACATGATAGAATCTACGGTGCCCACACGAGTGGCATGGTCTTAGCCAAGAAACTTCTATGTGTAGGGTACTATTGGCCTACAATGGAAGATGATGCTTGTGAGTTTGTCAAAAAGTGCCTACCTTGTCAACAACATGCTAATTTTATCCATGCTCTTGCTCAGGACCTCAGACCTATTGTGCCTCCTTGGCCCTTCTCTTGTTGGGGTTTTGACCTCATTGGTAAGATTACTCCCCTCTCTTCTAAACACCACAAGCACATAATCATAGCTACGGAGTACTTTACAAAGTGGGTCAAAGCAATTCCACTCACACTCACTACTGGTGTCCAGATATCCAAATCCATCCTCTATCACATCATTTGCCACTTTGGCATACCCTCCACCATCTTCACAAATCATGGTACACCATTTAAAAATCAACATGTCAGTGATCTCTGTGCTCGCCTCCATATCCATCACCATTTCTCCAGTCCCTATTTCCCACAAGGTAACGACCAAGTAGAGGCAACTAATAAAACCATCCTCAAAATCCTCAAGAAAGTTGTCAATGATACTGGTCATGACTGACATCTCTAGATCAATCCTTCCCTCTAGGCATATCGCACTTCCTACTATACTCCTACTGGCACTACTCCCTACTCCCTAGTCTACGGTGATGAACCAGTCTTACCAATTGATGTTGAACTACCCTCCCTCCAAGTATTACTAAGAGGCCTGATTGATGATGAAGATTGCCAAGTAGCATGACTCACACAGCTGGATCTCCTAGATGAAAAGCACCAGAAAGCTTATGATCACTTGATTTTTTACCAGAATAGACTCAAGTGGAACTATAAAAAGAAGGTCCACCCATGCTAGTTCTGGGTAGGAGACCTTGTGCTAAAAGAAAATCAGAAAGTGGGTATTGATCAGGAAAAGAAAGGCAAGTTTGAAGTCACTTGGCAAGGCCCATACGTTGTCATTGCATGCTTCAGTTCTGGGGCATATCAACTCTCCACTCCTGAAGGAGAACCATTGAATGATCCTATCAACATCATTCATCTCAGGCACTTCTATGCCTGGAGGCTGGTTGTTCATTCCAGTTATCTGAGAAAATCCATAAAAAGTATAAAAAGTCCTGAAAAAAGCACAAAAACAATGTAAAACAGTCCTAAAAAAATCTCTAAAAAGTAAAAAATGAAGCTAAAAAAAATGGTTGTCCTAGTGAAAACCTGGTAAATAGGCACTTGGGCAATATCAAAAAAAAATTAGAAAAAAGTCAAAAAGATCCAAAGAAATCAAAAAGAAAAATAAAGAGAAAAAATTTCGTCCAATGGTGAAAACTTGGCAATGAGGCACCTTGGACAATTATGGGTGATGAAAACCTAGAAACATGCATCACACACAGTGGACCATTTCATTATCTATCAAAATCTCGTTTCCTTCCATCACCAGCACCATCTCCGCATTCCCTATATTCCCTGGGTGTTCGCATATCATACGCACTAGTCTGCAATGATCTCCCTATCTCGTATCCTAAGCTTTTGTACACATAATCTTGTATATTACTGTCCAAAGCCCTAAGTGTCAGTCCTGTATATTCCTCATGTCTTGTGTTTCTCCTTGTTAGATCCTATGTTGGTTCTATAGTTTTCTTGTAGTGCGCATTTGATCAATCAACTTGGTAAGTCCCATCTTTCTGGAAATGAGTCCTAAGGATGTATCCTTCCTCTCATCAAATTAAATCTAGATCATTATCATCTTTGGGTTCTTGTAGGATGTATCTCTCCTCTTGAACTAATCAACCAGTACATGCAACTATCACGCGCATCAAGACAAGTAACATGATCCAATCAAATCTCGACAGCAACCTTTGTACATAATCACTGTAACTAATCACTTGTAATTAATTGCTCAGTTTGATCCTTGTACATCATCCTGCTAAGTCATCATCCTGCTAACATTCCATGCCCATTCCTCCATAGTCCACCTGTCTGGTTTCTCAGTTGATCATGACACACATGAAAAAAAAAATATAGATGAGTCCCATTGCACCCATTGCATCCATTTTGTCCATTGCCTCTCATATCATTATTGCACCTATTCATTAGACTCATTAGATTCATCATTTAGATTGCATTAGATCCATCAATCAGGACACATTGTTCATTAGTAAATTGTATTAATCATCATGTCAATAGTTAGTATCATTTTAGAACTTTGCATTATTAATCCATTTTTTAACTTGCATAATCAATTCATTTTAGGCTCATTTTATCACCTTGCATTGTTAAATTCATTTTAGGTTCATTTTATCATCTTGCATTGTTAAATTCATTTTAGGTTCATTTTATCATCTTGCATTGTTAAATTTATTTTAGATTCATTTTATCATCTTACATTGTTAAATTCATTTTAGATTCATTTTATCAGCTTGCATTTTTAAATTCATTTTAGATTCATTTTATCATCTTGCATTGTTAATCCATTTTAGATTCATTTTAGTATTGCATAGTTCATACATTTTAGGTTCATTTTGCATTCATCCATTTTTATCATCTCACATTATTACAACATTTAGATTCATGTACCACTTGCATAATCAATTCATTTAGGTTCATTTTAGTCTTGCATTTGTTAAAACATCATTTAGGTTCATCTTGCAGATACATAAAACATCAGCATATATATTGCATACATCATAAATACACATCACATCCTGCATCCACACATGTCAGTACATCATATATATATATATATATATAAGCATCATCCATCCTGCATAAGTCATACACCATATATTCATAATCAGGTCATCTATATACATCACATCCTGCAAGAATCAAATGTTAGTAATGATATAGTCGTATGCATCAACACATCATATAGATCATACATCATAAGCATCAATATAGTCCTCATCATATATATATATATATATATATATATATATATATATATATATATATGTCAATGTCTGTCAATAAAATACATCACCTGCACCTCGGTGCCAATATACATGTATAATCTCAAAAATACAAAACTTTGTGTCATCTGATACTCTGATAAATCATACTAGTGGCTGTGATGATCCACCTCCCTGCCCTGGTGGTGGACGTGGTGGCATCCCCACTGATCCCTATGACACTAAAGTCTGCAATATGCTTTGAGAACATGACCTCTCTGAGTAGTCTCATCTTTGTCCCTCGGGAACTAGCTAATGGTATAGTGCTCTGTAATGAGATGCCTCCCTGCCTTCCCTGTTCGCATCTCTATGAGCTGTGAATGCCTCGGACACCACGTATCCAACCCCACCTGCTACGGATGCCTGCTTGGAAATGTCATGCTTAGCCCTGTACACCTCTGCCCATCACAGTGCTGCATCCCTCTCTAAGGTCAATGCAAAGATATTCTTAGTCGCCTGCTCCATCTACAGGGTCAGCGTATCCAACTGGCCTGTAAGAGTACCTATCTCGGTACACAGCTCTCTCGCATCCTATGTCAGGTCTACCATCACAAACTCACCTGGGTCCACTTAACCCTGTAAGGTGTCTAGTGCACCCTCTACTCTGTTAGCCCATGTTGTCTCTGTAGTCAATAATCCCTGTATCCGGGCAATCTTTGCATGTAGGCTTGAATTAGACACCACTGCCATTTCTAGTAAACCTCGCAGTCTGGTGCAATCTATCTAAAGACTGTCTCACTCTGCAATGACAGTATCATAGGTCTCCTATGCTATATACCCTACGGGTAGCCCCTGTGGCCCCTGTACTTGTGGTGGCACTGGTGGTGCCTACGCACATACCTATGGTGGCACTAGTGGTGCCTGTGCCTGATCCTGTCCCTATGCTGGTGGGGGTGTGGTCCTTGATCCTATACCTGTGCCCCTATCCAAGGTCTCACCTATCTCTATGACCTCCTCCTTTGACCTGCTGTCGAGGTCTCTGGGGCATCCCCAATGTCTATCCTGTCATCCACATCTAGGTCCCCTATCAGCTGCTCATGAGTAGCCACTTGAGCTGGGTCGGTCAGTCTCACTAGTATGTGTGCAACCCACCATGCTGTGTACTCTGGGGTCATCCCTGCATCCATGATGTCTAGCTGTGCCACAAAGTCTTGTTGTACCATATCCCTCTAGGATGCCCTCACTATGAGAGCATCCATGTACCTCCCCCATGTCCCTACCTCCCTAGTGACATGAGGATGTAAGGCATCCTCTGCCACCACTCCCTGCTGTAGCCCAAACTGCTACATGACCCTAGATGGTCTGTACCTCTCTATCTAGTGGATGGTCCTCCCTAGTAGAAAACAATCAGTCTGAATGTATGAAAGGTACAAAAATTCCTCAAAACCATCCTCCACCCCTGCCACCCAGTCCATAGCCCCCATGGCTCACATAGCCTGTATGGGGTCCAACAGAAAACCTGTACCTTGTCTAACAGTTGCCGCCAGTATCTAGTCTGGCCGACAGAGGTGTATCTCAAAGGGAGCCTATATCTGTAGGCATAGGGCTCCCTAGGCTGATGTGACTCCCTAACCATCATCAGTGAGAACACTGCAATGTGCTCCCAAGCCCACACTAACATCAGAGTCACCCCTGTCCCCATGTTGCATGCCTCGTGGTACATAGCCATGTGTAAATCGTGGTATAGCTGTCCTAGGACAACATACCCCCAGCAATAAGAGGTCCCCTCCTCCAACATTTGTGCTAGCACCCATGACCAACACATGCCAAAACTGTGTCCCGCCAGATCCACTAACATCTGCCCCCTGATCAGTCCTACAATATACAAAGCTATCCACCTCAATCTCCTGTCAACTGCTAGCTGCCAGGGCATCTAGGTCTAATATGTCAGAATTCGCCTCATTGGCCACCTAAAAGTAATCTCCATATAGTGATCACTATCCTCCAACCTATATCGAGGAATCACCCCTCAGATAGGTATCCGTAGAATCTACCAAACATCCTCCAAAGTAATGGCCACCTCTCCAGTAGGAAAATGAAAGGTGGTGGTGTCACTATGCCACCGCTCGATCAGTGCGGTCATCATCCCATTGTGCGCCTGTAGCCTAGGCCAATGGGGCACATAGTCCAACCCAAATATATCTAGTAACCCCCAGTCATCCTCCGTCAGCTGCGAGTCCAACTCCATGGTAGGAGGCCAATGATCTTGCGATCCCAATGGTGGGAACTGCTCTTGCAAGAATTTTAGAATCCACCATGTCAGTCACCTTTTCTTCTAGTCCTAGTCTAACCCTTCCCAAAGTGGGGCATCTTGTCCCTATGTCTTATGCCGACCCATCCCTGGCCCCCGCTGAGTCTCCCCATTTTTTTCCCTCTTGATGTTTTCCCTTTTAGGTGCAGATGCCAGTTCAGCCAGAAATACTGGTTCATACACCAGCGTCTTTGACATCTGTCCTAAAGATTGCCATCTTCAAAGATGCGGGTCTGGGTCTGGCATCTTCGAAGATGCTGGTCCAACACCATCATCTTTGAAGACATTGATCCAGAGATTGGCGTCTACAAAGACGTCAATCTAGGGATCGATGTCCTCACAGATGCTGGTTCAAGAACTGGTGTCTCTAGTCTGCAATGCATTTTTCCTGTCATTAATACCTCATCTAGCCCCCCAAAGCATTAAATAACATCAATAGCAATAAATATGAGGTCTCAAATAGCCCACTCACTAGTACCGGTCACTCGGCGGGCCTCCCGTGTGTGCACACGTGCTCTCCAAGCTGCCCCTTCATCCTCTCATCGGTCATCTTTTCACTCCAGAGCTCAAATTTTCACCAGTCACCATTCACAAATGACCTTCTTTAACCACTCTAGCCCCTCTTATAGCCCTCGTTTTCCCCAAAATTTTTTTTCCCACCCCTGTTTCCCCCCCTGTGTATATTTTTGTATATATCGTCCTGTTGTAAAGCTGAAATACACCTAAAATCTCAAAAACATTTAAAAAATCACCATAAATCTAAAAAATTCAAAAATTCCAAAAATTCCCAAAACATCAAATATTCTCAAAAATCCTGTAATAAACACTTCATTCTTTCCACATTTCTCTAGATCTTCATTTTCAACAACGTTTCGACTCATGCGACTGCAACACTATTTTTCACCAAATTAATTTTGCGACCGACTGTCCTTGCTCTCCATCCTGTTCATAGCTTTTGCCAACGAATCTCTTTTATCAAATCAAATCTAAGCTTTGCCCATCAGGATGCATCCTTCCGGTGTCGGCTTATCAAATCCTTCCACACATCAATCCTGTTCATGGCAAGAACTTTGGATCGAATGACTGCTTGGTCATGAGGCCTTCCTTATTGATTTTCTCTTTTTGTGTTAGTTAAAACCTACTCACCACTACCTCGATCTGCTATATCTTGGTGCGTTGTGACTGGTTGCTATTGATACATGCATTTTTCGCAGTGTGCTTTTGTTTGAGTGTCAAGTCCATGCAAAGGAATTTTTTCATCTGTATTTTCTAACACCTGATACATACCTCCTATTGCAATATCAAAATTAGATGTGCTCTCGACACTTTTACACACAAATGGATCCCCAATGATCATTAGCTACATTTAATCTCATTTGCATTTGCATTCTTAGCTGCATTCTTAATTGCATTTCAGAAGGCTTCTATTTATTCCCTCCTTCCTTTGGTCTCTCTTGTTGCATCCTTTTTCAAGAAAATCCCACAACATTGTCTTTGTTGTGTTCTTTTCTCGAGGGGGCACAACCCCGTACCGTTATTACTTCAGCACGACTCCTAGAAACCCTCTTCCTCTGCGGTAACTAATTTTTTTGTCTTTGACGTCACTTGCGACACCATGTCAAAGAGGGGCAAAATGTAGACATACAAAAATATTAATATTATTTTTCCTCTTATTCCTCTTACTATTTAATTCAATCAATTAAATAGTTTCATTTATCAATAGTTTAAATACTATTCCAATGTATTTTATCTAAATACATTTGTCTCATGAAATTCCCTTTTTAATAAATTTACATTTATTAAATCCTCTATTTTCCTAATTCTTCTAAACCATAATTTATTCAAATTTGATTTGAATAATACCCTAAAACCCTAGCTAGAAACCTATTAAGCCTACCCTAAATCCTACCCTATTCCTACCCTACTCCCATCACCCCATTTCCTAAGTATACTTCCCCACCTAAGTGTCCTATAACCATGCTTAATGGGTGATTCCTAACCTTTTTAAGGATAATGGAATGCTCACCCACATGGGGAAATTCTCTCCAAAATGGGCACCCATTCCCCTTTAATTCCTTCTTACAACTTTGTCAAAACCTTTTGAAATATTGAGTTACTCAATATTAATGCCAATTTTGACTCAATAATGGCCATCTTTTCAAGTCCATGTGTCTCTTATGTGGCTCTTATGTGGATGCCACATAGGTGCCACTTCATCCAAACCTCTTCGTCTCTCCAAAAACTCTATAAATAGAGGCCTTCTCCTCTCATATTTTCATCTCTCAATATTGCATTGTTATCATGTTATTTTGCATTTAGAAATTCATAGCTATAGATTTCATGTTTTTATGTGCTCTTAAGTTTATGCTTAAATAAATTAGATGTTACATGTTAGTATCCTTTTGGATATAATGAATCATGTTTCTCATTTCATAGCATAGCTCTTGCATCATAGCTTTTAATCTCATGTCTTGCATATCAATTTGAGCATCAACTTTAGGAAGGATTTAAGACTAGTTTTCCATACTAGTTCTTGAATTTCTCCTTTGATTCCAAGCTTGCATTCCATAATTGCATTGTCTTGGGGATTCATGTCATTTGTGTGTTTGAGAGAGCACACCTACATCTTATCAAGAAGAGAAAATTAAAATGAGTAAAATAGGTTGCATTTGTTTACTTGTTTTAAGCTCAATCTGATGTTATTTGGTATTCTTTGTTGCTTGCTTGCTCTTTTACATGTTTTTGAAATAATTTATGTGCTAACGCACTAATGTTTGCATGTTTGAGCTTGCTCCCAATAGATTGAAGAATCCCTCATACTACAACAAGTGTATATAAAAAATATACAATCCAGTAAACTTTTTGATAGCAACTGTCTTTGGTTGGTCAACTCCAATGAAGTACAATAACCATATCCTCTGATCTAATTCTAGCAGACAATCAAGCTCATAGCTTCCACACTTCTCTGTCTCTATCAATCACCTTCTCTTCATATATACATACATCTTTTTAAAAGAAAATATCTCTCATATATAACCTATTACAATAATTGATTAGGTCAGCCAATTAAGCTTTCCCGATATACAAATAATTATTTAACTCATTTATAAGATACACACGACACCTATAAAAGGTATACATCAATTAAAATACATCAGATACAATCCAAGATTTGTAATCCATGCTCGTAATCTGTAATATATGTTACATCTTTGAAGTCAGCCCCAAATAGGTCTCCTCCAGAATACACGCCACATATGACATCATCAACACTTATACAACTTGCAACCCATATCAAACATTCCTTAACCTATCTTCTATCATCCCTTAAGCTCACATAACCTAAATCATCATTGCCTATAAGCTATACTCAACACATAGAGACTCGCTCTGTCAATCATTACTGTCACAGTCTAGTAACCAGTCTTCACCAAAACATCTGTAAGTCATCCAATATGAAATATTAAGCCAAGAGACCTTAGAAATAATATCAAAATACATCCTTCTACATATCCCCATATTCTCTCATTCTTATTCATCTATACAATATCTGTACACTTCTGTCAGTCATCATACAACAATAATAACTAGTTTGGTCATCCTCCACAAAAAACATATCTTGACATCAGTGAAAAAACATGAATGGAAACAACATCAGTAGTAGTCAATTCCAACATCATCCAACAATATCCCCCTTTGGCATTGATAGAAACAGGAAAATCCATCAACCCAAAAAGTACTCTCTCAATATAATCTTCTCAATATCCTCAACACAACTCTCCCTAAAACAGTAGGGATTTTCTCATATAATCTCTCCCCCTTTAACAACAATGGAAAAGGGTGACATAACTCTTCATCATTCTTCTGCAAGGTGTAGATTTTTCAAATCTTCATGTCTATAACAAACAGGTGAAAAATCACCCAAATATGTACTGTAGTGTTCCTGCGATCACTCCACCTAAGGAGTATATCCATACATCAAGTCTGAAAAATGATATAGCTCTAAAAGCCACTAGACTAATGCATTCCTGCATTAATTAATTACCACAAGGAGGGGCTCTCACCCTAAGCAAGCTTCTGATATACTCAAAAGCATCTTTTGGCAAAGGTTTTGTAAATATATCTGTTATTTGTTCCTTTGTGCTAACATACTCCAATCTGATTGCCTTCTCTACTACCTTGTCTCTCAAGAAATGATACTTAATAGAAATATGTTTATCCTTTTAATGCATTACATGATTGTTCGACATATTCACTGTGCTAATGTTATCACAATGGATAATCACTAGCTCTTCAAAAATTATTCAAATGTCCTTCAACATTTGTTTCATCCAAACAACCTGTGTACAATTTATAGCAGCAACAACATACTTAGATTCAATAGTAGACTAACCTACACAATCCTGCTTCTTACTTAATTATGAAACTAGTCTTTTTCCAAGGAAAAATGCTCCTCCACTTTTACTCTTTCTATCATCCACACTACCTGCCCAATCAACATCAGTATAAGCATGTAAAATAAAGTCATCATATTTTTCATACCATAATCCATACTCTATTTTCCCTTTCAAGTATCTAAAAATTCTTTTCACAGTAGCAAGGTGTGTCTCTTTGGGATCTTCTTGATATGTTAACACAATTCCAATTGCATTGGAAATATCAGGTTTGGTGTGAGTTAGATATTGTAGACCTTCAATTATTGATTTGTACTTTCTTTGAAAAACACTCTGAGTTTCATCATTATTAGTAAGTTTATAACCAGTCACCATAGGTGTCCCAACAGGTTTACAATCTTCCATTCCAAATTTCTTCAACATTTCCTTAAGATATTTGGTATGAGATATAAAAATACCATTCTTGTTCTGATTAATTTGCAAACCAAGGAAAAATTTCATCTCACCAATCATTGACATTTCAAATTCATTTTCCATCTCTTTAGAGGAATTTTTACTCATTTAATCATTACCTCAAAAAATGATATCATCAATAAAAACTTCTATGATTAGAATTCCATCTTCACCAGTTCATAAGTATAAATTATTGTCTCTATTACCTTTTCTAAAACCAAGATGAAGTAGATACCTGTCTATTCTTACATACCATGCACTCGATGCTTGTTTAAGGCCATACAATGCTTTCTTCAACTTACAAACCATGTCTTCATCTTCTGTCAAAGGAAATCCATCAGGTTTCTCTATGTATACCTCTTCCTCCAAATCTCCATTCAAAAATGAAGATTTCACATCCATTTGATATACCTTAAAGTCTTTATGTGCAACATAAGCAAGAAATAATCTCACTTCTTCCAACCTAGCAACATGAAAAAATGTCTCTTCAAACTCTATGCCTTCTTGTTGCGAGTAGCCTTTACAACCAGTCTTGCCTTATTTCTTACCAATGTTCCTTCCTCATCCATTTTGTTTATGAAAACCCATTTAGTTCCTATCACATTCTTATTTTTAGGCCTTGGAACCAATTCCCAAGTGTTTTTTTATTTATCTGTTCTAATTCTTCCTCCATAGCTTTATTCCAAGATTCATCTCTACATGCCTCATCAGTAGGTTTTGGTTCAACTTGAGAAATCAAACAAATTTCATCTCTTACTTTTGATATTTTCATCATTCTTCTTTTTGCATCACCATGATTTGATCTTCATGATGGTTCTTCTTAACATACCTCATAGTCTTAGGAGTTTCAGTAAGCTCATTTGATTAATCTTGACAAACTTTGATCTCATTATTAATCTCCAAAGGTTTTGCAGGATCAATAGTGACCTCCTTAATCTCTGCAATCTGACCACAGTCATACATTCTCTCTTGAATCTGAAACCTTTCATCTATCCTCATATTAATGTTTTCAATGAACTTCCTTAATCTCAAATTGAAACATTTATAGGCTTTTCTCTTAGAAGAATAACCAAGGAAGATACCTTCATCACTTCTAGCATCAAACTTCCCTATCTCATCATCTCTTTTGATATAGCATTTACTTCCAAATATTCTAAAATATTTTACAGTAGGAGTATGATTAAACCATAATTCATAAGAGGTCTTACTTGTACCTTCTATGATCTGAATTCTATTGAAGGTGTCCACAACAGTACCAACAACTTCTCTCCAATGAACATGTGACACATTTCCTTCCAGCAAAATAGTTCTGGCAACATCTAATACTATTTTATTCCTTCGCTCTGCTATCCCTTTCTATTGTGGTGTCCTAGGAGCAGATGCCTGTCTGTATATTCCATGGTCTTTGCAATAGGTATTAAACAAGTCTAAAGTAAACTCACCACCTCTATATTATCTCAAACATTTTATCTTCAAGCCTGATTCATTCTCAAATTTTGCTTTGAATTTCTTGAATTTGTCAAATGCCTCATATTTCTCTCTCAAATATGTAACCCCCATAATCCTAGAAAATTCATCAACAAAAAGTATAAAATACCTTTCACCATAGTAAGATCTTATTCTTGTAGGACCACATAGATTTGTATGTACCAGATCCAACTTCCCTTTTGTAGAGTAATATTTTCTTTTAAAACTTCTTTTAGTTTGCTTCCCCATAACACACTCTCTACACATAGTTTTAAATGGTTTCACAATCTTATGTTGATCTCTTACTGCATTAGGCATACTTGCCTTCACAGTATTATCAAGGTTAACATGACAAAATATTTTATGCCATAACCAACTGTCATCAACCTTCACAATAAAAAAGAAGCCTCACATGTATTCAATTAAAATACATTACCTATGGATTTAGTACTAGATCCGATCAAGTCTCCTGACTTACTTCTGATAGAACATTTCCCATCAATGAATTTTAATTGATAACCCTTGTCCACTAGTTATCCAACACTCGACAAATTATGCTTAAATTTATAAACAAGTAATACATTGTCAATATTAGTTTTTCCATCCAGAGGAATAGATCCAACTCTAATGATAAGATTAGGAGTATTGTCACCAAATCTTACAACACCACCATCATATCTTTTTAGATTAACATACTTATTTTTATCTCTAGTCATATGTGTAATCATGTAAAAATGGTCATCTAGACTATTAGCCCCTTTCTAGCATTATTTGCTAAAATCCTCAATTGCTCATTCTTGATAAAATCCTAGCTTTGTCATTTATTCGATTATTTTTGGGCTAATCATTTTATCCT
>MU228446.1:98742-112556 GCA_018584345.1 Thuja plicata
GGACCAAGAAGCTCAGTTAGCATTTGAGAGAATAAAGAAAGCTATTCAAGAAGCACCAGTTCTTGTATCCCCTGACTACACTAAGCCATTTTCTTTGTTCACTTTTGCATCATTTCATACTATTGCAACAGTCTTATTGCAAAAGGATAGCGAAGGATTTGAGCATCCCATTGTATTTTTTAGTAAGTCATTGCAATCAGCTGAATTAAATTATCAAATGATGGAAAAACAAGCTTATGCTCTGGTAAAGGTAGTTAAGGCTTTCAGGCCTTATTTGGTCTGTGAAAAAGTAAAAGCTTATGTCCCTCATGCTGCTGTCAAAGATATCTTTATTCAAAATGAAGTGACAGGAAAAAGATGTAAATGGATAAACAAAGTTCAAGAGTTTGATATAGAAATCCATATTACTAAATTGGTGAGGAGATTAGGATTGGCTAAATTGATGACAGAGGAAAATTTGGATTTGGCCCAAATAAACAATGTGGGTACTAAAGGTAATTGCTTGACAAGTATTGAGATGCAACCCTGGTATTCCAATATTGTTTATTTCCTGAAAAATGCTAAATACCCAGACAACTTAAATGATAACCAAAGGAGGAGTTTGAAGCTACAATCACAAAAGTATGTGTTGTTGTAGGGTGATTTATTCTGGAAGAACAGAGATGGGATCCTATTATTATGCCTTAACAAAAGTCAATCATAAAAGGTATTAAGAGAGATGCACATTGGAATGTGTGGAGGACATTATTCTACTAGAACAACGACCCACAAAATCTTGAGGGCTGGGTACTATTGGCCTTATGTTTTCCAAGATGCTCACACTTTTGTCAGGAAATGTGAGCCATGCCAGAGATTTTCAAGCAAGATGAAATATTCAGGGGCATTGTTATTAAACTCGGTAGTAGCAGAGGCTCCCTTTGCCATGTTGGGAATGAATTTATAGGAGAATTTAATGAAAAGTCAAGTGGAGGCCATGGTTGGATTTTGCTAGCAACTGATTACTTCACAAAATGGGTAGAAGCAGTCCCAACCAAAAAGGCAACAAGTGCTGTGGTTATTGACCTTTTGATGGATAATATAATTACCAGGTTTGGTGTTTGCCTTAAACTAATAATGGACAATGCCACGTGCTTTAGATTTGAAGAGTTCACTGACTTTTGTTCTGATATGGGAATTGTTATTTCTTATTCACCCCCTTACCACCCTCAAGTTGATGGTCAAGCAGAATCCAGTAATAAAAGCATTTTACAAATTTTGAAAAAGACCTTAGAGGGAAATAAGAGAGCTTGGCATACTAAATTGAAACTTTCCCTTTGGGCTGATAGGATTACTGTCAAGAAAGCAACTGGGATATCTCCTTTTGAATTAGTTTATGGTGTTCAGTCAAGAATGCCTGTCAATAATTTGGTTCCAATTTACAAATTTATCCAAGATGAAGGAATAGAAATCTCTAAACATATGGAAGAAAGGATGGTTCAGTTGGTGGAATTGGATGAGATAAGGAGAGAAAACTAGAGAGAAAATATCAAATTACAGCAAAGAATGAAATACATTTTTGACAGAAGAGCAGATGTGAGAAAGTTTCTGCTTGGTGATTTTGTATTGCAGTGGAATATTAGGGCTGAAGAGAAAGGAAACCACACAAAATTTGAATCACTATGGATTGGGCCTTATGTTATATCTAGGATCTTTGGAAAAGATTCTTACTTCCTCAAGAATTTGGATGGTAAAGAACAGGAATTGCCAGTGCATGGACAATTCTTGAAAAATTTCTTTAATTAACTCTTTGCTTTCCATGCACAATAGTCTGTAATATATGTCCAGGTGTGTTTCCCTTCTGTTGTGTGTTTGTTTCCTATTTTAGGTTGGTCTGGTTTGTGGTCTGCTTCCCCAAAGATCTATGGTTCTTGCTATAACCTAATGTTTAAACATCCTCAGAGAGAGCCACTGTTGGTGCTATTTCTTGTCCAAAGTGTGCTTTGTAATTTTTATAAGGTCTCCTATCATTTGTAGTGTCAAGAGTTTTGAAATTGGTATTAAATTTGATTTTATGCCTCTGCAAAATGTGCCTAAACCCTCAAGCTATTTGAAAGTGGTCACAAGTGACTAAAAAACCCTAAGTGCCTTGGCCGATTCTATTCTTGCATTACTTTTTTGGCCACTTAAGTCATACTAAGTTATGTGTCTACGCTGAATAGGTTGCTTTTCGCCTAAAGTTTGTAATATCCTAACAACTTTATTAACTCATAAGTCTCACCATATAGGTCCCTTTATATCATCACCTTATGTATCGTGCAAGTTAGAAAAAATCTAACGGTGCGCGTATCCGCTTATGTCCAAAGTGCAGGACATCTAATGAATAAGTGGATAAGCGGTGGCAACGCGTGTCTTTGGTGGGGCCGGGCATGTTAAGAAAGATGCTCTGTTAAAAGGTAAGAAACTGTCAAAAGATCTGACGATCAGTGTATCTGCTTATGTCTAAGATGCTCGAAATCTAACGAGTAAGCGGATAAGTGGTGGCGACGCGTGTCTTTGGTGGGGCCAAGCTGTTGTAAAGACGGTCTGTTAAATGGTGCACAAGTTTCAAAAGATCAAACAGACTGCTTATTAGCTTAAAGGGAAAGTGTACAAAATCTAACAAGTAAGCGAATAAGAGGTGATGACATCTGGTAGTTGGTGGGCCCAGGTATGTACAAATTACGAGATGTTAAGCTTCAGTTAAGTTGGTTAGCATCTGACAACTCGCTTATTTGCTTATGTCTAAGATGCTCGACATCTAACGAATAAGTGAATAAGTGGTGGTGACACATGTCCTCAGTTAGCAATTGTTTTTAGGAAATTAAGATAGCCATCTGATGCAAAGAATAGTGCCCAGAATCAACGGTCCAAATTCAAAGTTAATAAAAAAAGTTGTAGAGAGCCGTTAAGCCGTGAAACTGAAGCTGGTGAATCAATTAAAGAACGTGTGGCAACTCCAGTTGAATTCAATTTGAGAGACTAATTTGATTGAGGCCGTAAATTGATTAAGTTGACTACTATCTAAATCATTCACCAAAACCATTTACACAAAGATAGAATTACAAAAGAAAACCAGCTTCAAGCGACTTCTGTGCAAAACGGGTAAGTTCATTGATTCACTAGCATTCCAATTGAGATAGAATTGCAGTTCAAAGAAGGTTTTAGAAATCCTATCTTAGAATCTGGTTCTAGTATTGATAAAAAACCATTAGAATGGCCCCTAGAGTAGAAATCACTGGACAGGTCGATTATAAGAAATAGAATGTTAGAGAAGATTTATTACAGCAGTTATCATTGTCTTCGGGGGATGCCACCCAAGCTAAGAAAGCAGTACTACAATATCCCTGCTTCAAAATTGGGGAAGGGATGTATGATTCAGGAAGGTGGGCAAGAGATGCTACCACAAGTTTTGATGCCCTGGCTTTGTTTAGAGTAGCTTACAGTCAGAGAAAGGCCCCCACCCCAGATTGTAATATTTGGGAACTAGATGTTGGTAAGCTAATAGCACCTAATGTCTTCATGGACATTAATTTTCTCATTCTAATAACAAACACTTATGATAAGGTGTCTAGGGTTGTTAGAGACACCCGGGGAAATGTAATACTCACTATAACAACAGATGAAATCAGAAGAATTTTCAAGTTGACTGAGACTTCCCAGAGTATGGATGATATTGACCTCGAATATTTAAAAGAAATATATAATTACTAAAGGGATTATTATAGAGGTGAAGTAGTGAAGGGATATCCCAAAAAGATAGGAAATTTAGTTGTAATAGGGCTAGGTACCCCAAAACCCTTCAAAGTAGATTTCTTCATTGGAAAAGCTAGAAAAATGTATAGTTCCCTATGTAATGTCTTAGGGATAAATGAGGAGGCAGCCATGCCAGTCTAGGTAATGTTGATGGTGGTTCCAATTCTACATCCCCATTTATCAGTAGTGTTTGATTATGCATCTTATATTGCTCAGGAGATGCATGATGGTTTGTCAGGGATCAAAGATGGCAATATACAAAAGCCTATGGGTTGGTATTCCCTTATGATGCATATGTTCTTATTTAACAATGCAGATTTCTTTGAAGAAGAAATGGAACTGGAGAAATTCCAAGACGATGAAGAGTTGCCTGTTTAGATGTGGAGTGTAGACTTGTCCTGGGATAGAAAGAATGCAAGTTATGTATACTTTGACAAAGTTTTTGTAACTAGACTTAAGTCATTATCAAGCAACCAAACTGCAAGAATTCATAATGAAATATTGATGCTTTTAAGACCTATGGAGTATGCCCCTGAGTTGAAAATTGCCCACAACTGGGGAGATTTGATATTATACCCTTTTTCCACAGTGATTAGGGTTTATGGTTTTAGAGGTGTTCCTTATGTGCTACCCTATAGAGTCCCACTCAAAATTGGGATAGCAGAAATCATAAGACAATTAGGTGGGCTGCAGTAGGAAGCTTTGACTAGAAAGATGAAGGGAAATATCTTCCCTACCCTCACTAAAGCCCATCACTTTATCATAACAAAAGGAGGGTGGACATAATTTGACAAGTATTTTGAGCCCTATCATTTATCTACTTCCATAGCTAGATGTGCTGATAATGAAGATTTTATCATGGGCATGTTTAGGAAGAGGACCAATTGTATTATGCTAAAACATCAGTTCTACTATCCTAAGGATATTATCAGGAATATCTTTGACTTAGAGGTTCAAGAAGTTAGGAAGGAGAAGTGGATGGAATATAAGAAATCCTTGAACTTTGTCCATAATTTTGACAAGACCTATGATTCTCTAAAGGATTTTTTCCCATGGTCTTATAAAATTGATTCACTTATGAATCTTTTGAGGGAATAATGCAAACCTTGAATGAGAAAAGGAAGAGAGCAGTTGAGAGTAACCCAGAAAGGCCCTTGTTATCATGAATAAATTTCCATAGAGCAGAATAGTTCAACCTGGGAACTATCTAGTATACAAAAGAAAGGGATATACCACTGTTGCTCCCAGAGTTGATCAGCCCATTCAACATAAGGGAAAGAGGCCAATGGACACTAACATTCAAGAAGTGTCCTCTCCAAAGAGGCAAAGGGTGGAGATAAAAGAACAAGGAGGTAAATTATATTCTCCTTCCCAATCCCCTATGCAATATGATGACCAGACCATTGCTGAGCAATTGCTCAAGATGAGAAATGCTGGTGAAGTAGTTGTTACTACTCAAGAACCACAAGAGGGGATGCTAGAAGAACCCAAACATACATCATCTGACCTCACAGTGGCTGAATTTGCTGGCAAGGAGTTAGATCCTGTGACCAAGCAAGCAAGTGATGAGTTCTTGTCTGATGACAATTTCATCAAAACTAGGGCTTTTATTCAGTTTCTATGGAGGTGCCATATTGGTGAATACAATGAGAAGTGCAAAAAAATGATAGAAGCCCAACCCAATGCTACCAAAGAGGACATAGATAAAGTAGTCAAACAAGAATTGATACTGAAATTTGATAAAATTACTCCTGAAGAGGGCAGATAGATGGTCAAAAGGCAAGGGGTTCTCATATTGCCACAATGGGATTTAGCCGATGCAGTAAATTTTGATGCAATAAGGAAACAAGATAAACCCATAAGCCCTGCTGGAACATTAGTTGGCACTAAATTTAGTGAAGACCATGCAACATTGGCAAACTGGTCACTAAAGAAAAGGGACAAAAGAAGAACAAAAGAAGATAATGAAGTTGAAGACACAGGCAACTTGATTGTGAAAAGGGTTGTAGACACCTCTGGAGTTGAAGTAGTTGACCTTGTTGTACAGGTTGCCAATTTGAGTATGAAAGTGTCAGAGAAGGAGAAAGAAGCATATGCCAGTCTGAATAAAAAGTATGAGTTTGTGCTCAAGGCTTATAATGAAGAGAGGGTTAAATCTTTGATGAAGGACAACAAGATTGCAAAGTTGGAGGGTAAGCAAAAAACCCAATTTGTGCCCCAAAGAATGATTAATTAGGAACCTCATTAGCCCTCCTCCTCAAGTCCATTTATAACATATCCCCCATCCCCTGCACCTCTAAGTCCTACTATTCAAGAAGCTGTTGAGGCCAAGAGGGCAGAATTAGAAGCTGAGAAGAGGAGGCTAATCAGTGAAAGAACAAGATTAGAAGAGGAGGGTAAGAGAGATTTAGAAGATTCCCAAGCCAACAAAGAAGCTGAAGAATTGGTGAAGAAAAAGCACACAGATTAAATATTTACAAATCTCAAGAGATGTGCTAGTGAGGTCAACCTCTCTAATATCTACCTATTAGGGAAGAAGATTGCAAACATCACTAGTAAATTTGATGCTAAAAAGGAACAATGGAATTTGATAGTGAATAAATGGAAAGGGAGGGCATCCCATGTAAAATATTTCAATTCCCTCTCTAAAGAGAAAAATAATATTGATATTATTCTGAAAACCACTCATAAGTGTCTCAAATTGATGGTCAATTTAGACACCAAGAGGAACATGGTGATGAAGAAGATCACAACTCTGAGAGGGGAATTTTCCAAGGATAGATATGATATGTATCCCTATATGTTCAAACAGGATGGGAACATAAAAAATGAAGCCCTATGGTTGAGGTAGTTAAATGAAGCACTAACTAGCAGAACAAAAAGTATTGTCACCTTGGCAAATACTAGATGGTTTGTGCTAACTATAGATATTTTGAGTAAAGCCAAGGAATTTTTTGAATCTTGGGAGGTAGAGATTGAGAAGGCTAAGAGTGATTGGGAGGATTTCAATAGCAAAAAGGATGAGGTTCTCAATTTCAATTTGCCATGTGATGAGGTGTTCACCACATGGGTTAGCAAGTATGGAGTAGTCACCCCGGTAGCATGAGACAACAAATATGAAGGGGACAGCTAACACCAAGGAGGTTGAGTGAATGGAGAAAATAAGATATTTGGGGCCTCTACACCAACAAGAGAGAAAGATCCAGATGATAAAGACCCAACTACTTCAGAATAACTTCAAGCATTCAGGCGGTCACAAGACAAATGATCACATGGCTCATAGCAAATATTGTTATCTCTTCAGCCAGAAGTTTTGTCTCTTCTTGGAACTATATTTTGTCCTGTAGCCCAGTCATCCATAGATTGTTGCATCCTTATTTTCCAAAAGGATTCCAAGATGACTTGGGGCTACCTATAAGTATCAAGTTGTAATATTGTAATAAGGATGGTAAAAATAAGACTACAAGGCAGATTACTAAATTGGTCTGACCATTGGTTTTTGAGTCTTAAAAGTGTACTGTTATTGAGTTCATATTAATAAAAATACAATGGAATCTCCATTTTTTATGTCAATGGTTTATTCTTGCATTTACAATTAATTCTTGTATGTTCAATTTGTAAGGCATTTTGAGTATACTGATTACAAGGTAGTCATGTTCTTGTTTGTGAGTTATTTTCAAGGAGAGTATAAATCTTGCAGGTGATTGCAAAGAATTAGGGTTTGTGCAAGGATTTGATACATTGGTGTGAGGAATGAGAGGATAGTTTGTAAGGCACTCTATTTGGGGTTCAATTGTGTTCTGATTAATTGTCTTAATATTTATATGCTCTATTATGAATCTATTACCCATGATTAGGCACTGGTCAGTATGCTGACATGTGGTTGTTATCATCAATTTAAATATTAAAACCTTTACCTTCTATTGTCATGAACTTGTATGTGTAGTTGATTGTATTGAAGAATACAGTTTATCTTAGTGATTCCTTGAAGAGTGAATCAATAGGTTAGCCTTCCTAGGCCAAACTGGCATAAAAGGAAGAAGGATTGCAAATCCTTAATCCACTGTGAGATTCTCTATTATTCAGTGAGTCTGTCAAAGGTGCACCCGCCTGGGTATGTGGAGCCCAAAGTGTAGGAGGATTTTTATCCTTGTTAATTAGCCTTATTCATGTATGGATATGAGTTGGGAATAGAGAGTTGAACATTTATTATTGTTTTAAATGATTCATACAAGAAAATGAGCTAACACCCCTGCCAAGATTTATTTATGGGAGCTTCTTCAAAATTCACCTACCTACCATGAATCCTTTCAAAAAGTGCTTGCAACTCTTCCCACTCCACCTCCTAATCAAGAGAACATCAATGCCATCTTACAGTGCATGCATGCTACCCCGGGTCTTCCTGAAATTGTATTTACTCAAAAGGATTTACCTTCTAAAGAAGTTCAGATTCAATATAATTCTCTTATGGTTGATGTTACTATCAATAAGAGTATCATTAGTAGGACCTTGATTAATAATGGATCTGGGTTTAATATTTGTAGCATGGACATGCTCAAAGCGATTAAAGTTGATCTTTCAACTATTCAACCTAAGAATGTTCCTATACGTGGCTTTGATAACATTGCTAAGAAAAATTTGGGCATTATTACCTTACATATCAAAGTAGGTCTGATTATCCTGAATACTCCTTTTCATGTTATGCCTGGACCTCTTACTTATAATCTCCTTTTAAGTAGACCTTGGTTTCATGAGATGCACGTTTTTACTTCCACCCTTCACCATAAAGTCAAGTTTATTCACAACAATATGATGTATACCCTTCATGTAGATAATGCGTCAAATCCTTGTTTGAATATTAAAACCCACAATACTCCTATTCCTATTAGTTATCCTTCTTCCTATAATTATCTTCCTAGAGATGATTGGGGAACCCTAGATTTTAATCCTACCTTTATGGGAGAGTATAAGGTTTCTGATCTTGATTTTATGAAGCAACAAAGAGAGTTTGAACAATGAACTTTTGCTTCTTCTTCTAATTCCCTTCATAATAAATTTTTCACTACTTCTACCCACTATGAATCTGTCAAACCTACTAATGATGACATAGGTACTACTGAAGTTCCATTGACTCCTTTTGATATGGCTTCTTGTTATGGTCCTGGTTATCATTTACTAGTTAAACAAGGATTCCATGGTCAAGGATGTGGTAAGAATAAATAGGGAATTCAAATGCCCTTACAGAATGGGGGGAATGAGAAATCTTATGGATTGGGATTTCATCCTCAACAATAAATCAATGTTACCAACATTTCAAACAACACTTCAAAACATGATGACACTATCAAGGAATTTGATCAAGAAGTTTGTTGGCCTAAACTCCTTCGTGCTAAGATGATTACTAGACCTAAATGCAAAAACAAACATAGTTCAGACTTGAAGACTCTTCCTTTATGTTCATATCATAGATTTCATGACCACTCTACTAATAAATGTCAAGATTTACATTATAAGATTAGGCAGCTCATTGATAGTAAAGTTATTTATATATCATGTGGCAATGAGTTGTATTTTAATCTTTTTTTCTCTAAATAATATTTATGTTCTTATTATGGAGCTCCACATTATGTAAAAAATGTTAACCTAATCCTTGGTGGCTAATTGTCTTTCATAGTGTTGTGAGTGATGTAATAGGTCCCCTTCCATCCTTGTTCCTACACCTGGGGGGCAAGGATTCCATCCCCTTCTTTTCTGTCTTTTCAGGATCTACTTTTTCCTTGATTAAGAAATATCTATCTATTATGTGATATCCAATCATACATAAAAATTTGGGTTGTATTAGGATCTATGTCATTTATTTTAACCTATTTTCCTTGTTTTCCATTGGGTTTCCATGTTGATAAATATCTCACCTTGGAAACTGAATAGTGTGCTATCCCTCAGAAGGGTTATTTTTTCACTTCTTGCATGATATCTCTTTGCATTCATCCCTTCTATGGACTCATAGGAGCTGTGACCTTCTTGTCTTGGACTGGGTGTTGTCTATGGATATTGTCTTGATGTTGAAGAAGGCTTTATCCTTGTTCTTTTATTTCCTTAACATGTCAAAATAGTATGTATTTTTTGCCATCTTAAGGAGGGGGCATATATACAGCCTCCCTCATTTTATATTTTGCGTTCTTGTTCTAAACTTTTGTTTTGCAGCATGCTAAATCCTCTGAAGGTAACACACATAAGTTGCTAAATCCTGAAGACATATGCATTCAATTACAATTCAATATGCTAAATCCTCAGAAGGTAACACACATAAGTTGCTAAATCCTAAAGATATACATATTTTACAAATGTATTCCATGGTGATATGAGGATATGGATCCATGGGTACTTCATAAAAGCTATCAGAAGATGCACTACATACATGCACAAAGCCACTAAAAGGCACACAACTTTATGGGGTGACTATCAAGTGCTTTCTTGGTGGGCCATCCTATCCTTTTGTGGTTCACAATGATATACACACATCTCATTGGGTGAGCTAGCCACTCCTCTCTCTTCTTTTGTCTCTCTTGTTATGATTTTGGATTTAACAAGAACTCAAGTTCATTGGGGGCTTGATGGATTCCTTGTATCCTTGATCATAATAGGGCTTTCTTCTTCTATTATTGTTCTACTTTACCAAGAGTTTGCATTGAGCCCATACTATTGCTAAAGTGGGGGCTAAATGTATCATCTTAAAATGGACGCACTCCATGTTGAGACCTTTTAGCCCTCCCTAGTAGGTTGTATTGATCCTGATTCAGACACTTTCATGCTTCCATGGAGTTTCATGTGCTTATGTGCCTATTCTGCCCCTCTTTTATGCCTTTGCTCTCTGTTTCTGAGACTTGGGCACATTTCCTGAGGTCCTAACCCTCTGGGTCAAGGTCGACCTTGACCTTGACCCCAGAGTCCAAGGTCCTTGGGGTTAGGTCCCAGTTTTGGGGCTTCATCAAAATTTCATCTTTTCCCTCTTCGGGGCCATTATTTCTTGAGTTAAGTGTCGAATTCTCAAATTAATATTTGAGGTGGACCTTTCTCGAGCTTTATGTAGGATTCCTAATTTAATATTTGAGATTAGCCTTTCTTGATTTTTGTGCCTAATGCTCAAATTAAATTTGGGGTTGGCCTTACCTTGAATTTTGTGATAAGGCTCTTAAATAATTATTTTTATTTCTACCTTAAGGGTGGACCCCTTCTATATTTTTGTGTCAAGACCTTAATTTAATTTCCTTTCCATGTGCACCTCTCTAGATTTTTGTGCCATGTACCCTTAATTATGGTATTCTATGTCAGCCTTTGTGCCCAAGATCACTATAAAAGAAGGGTTCCTCCTTTGATTTTCATCTAAGCACCTCTATGTGATCTAAGCAATCCTAAGAAAGAAATCTTAAGGCAATTGGAAGGCAATCCATTATTCTAAAAGTTATCAAGCAATCTCAAGATCTCTCAAGCATTCAAGAAATCTACATTCTTGCATTCTCAATTCAAGTACTTGAGCACATCTACTTCCATGAAGCCATGAATTGGCATGGTAGTTCAACTTCATACTCTTCTACAAGGTTCAAACAAATTCAAGCATCCATACTCGTGGATTCAAGGATTCAAATCCTCCACAACGGATTTTTACATGAGCAAGGTGAATTGTTTCATTTACTTTGTTTATTTCTGCAATTTCAATTACATATTCAAGGTTAATTCCTAAAATGGGGTTTGACTAAGGCAAACCCCTTCCCCCAACAAAAAAATCCATTTTTATTGTATGTACAGGTTCAGAACAACGAATTAAAGTGTAGATCTAGATACCCTTTTCAGAAAACGTTCGGGATCCAAAAATAGATTTCTTGTCAGAGACTTTTTAGGTTGATTATGCCCTAGGTTGGAATTGGAAATTTTGGGAGAAGTTGACATTTTTGAGTGGGTCAAAATCGACCTTTCTCATAAAAGAAAAAGATTTTTGGATTTTGTAGATCTCACAGTTTCGGTTCAAGAATGACAAAATCAATAGTTTTTGAGACTGTTTGACAAGATTTTTAGCAATTTATTTTTCAGAGGTAAGTACCTAAATTCATTATCCTTGTCAATACTTTCATATATACATTTCCACTTCAATAACTCAATCAATCAATAAACTAAAAAAAATGTAAAGGGTGATTAGGATGTGACATTGGACATTTGGTTCTAAACCATAGTAGATGTATACCACACTGTTCACCTTTTTATCCTTTACAGTTCCCATTCATCAACATATTCTCCAAGTTCTTCTCTCAAGTCACTATTTCTAGTGCTTGCAATTCCTGATAAGGTCTTTTTGTTTCTTTGCACAGTCGCCTTCAATGCTGACTCAACTTGAGGTAGATAATCTCCCAGTTTGTAGCCTCAAAGGTAGTTAGTTTCCTAATCAACATCTCTCTATTGAAGTTAGATGTCAAAGGTATAATCTCTTCTATAGCTTGTACTTTGGTTCTATATATAGGTATTAGGGATCTGAGAATCTTCACAATCACTTCTTCCTCACTGAAAGTACCTCCATAGTTCCTGATGCAAATAAAAAATTCAGTAATTCTCTATGAATATGCTCTAATATTCTCATCATCTCTCATTTTCAAATTTTCCATCTTTGCCTTCCATTTTTGTAACTTTTCCTACTTTTTAAATGTATCTCCTTCATACAATGCTTCTAATCTTGTTCAAATTTCATGTGCAGAATCTAAATCTTTTACCTTTGTGAATTCACCTTTAGAAAGTGCAATGATCAATTCTTCCCTTGCGACCATGTTACATGAAAATAACTTCTTTCCATCTTCAGTATCTTTATCCAGTTCATCCTCAGTTTTCATATGTTCCTTTCTTTTATTACTCATCGAGTATTTGATTCCCAAACATATAAAATGTGTTCTCATCTTGTTCTTCCAATTGTCATAGTTTTTAGGATCAAGCTTCAGACAATCCTTCCTATATTAAGTCATCTTCAGGATCACTTCAAGCTGTTAAGATTTATTTCTAAGGACTAGTAGCTCTGATACCGATTGTTAGGAATAACAGTCCACCAACACAACTAAGAGGGGGGGTGAATCAGTTGTGAGACATATTATTAAACATTAAACAATTTATAAAAAAACCTTTAATTCAAATGATAACATTGTAAATGCCAACACAATAACACAATTCTTGTTTTCGAGGAAACCTTATTAAGGGTAAAACTCAGGTGGGAATTAGCACCCAAAAATAATGTACTGAGAGTATAGTATCCTTGTTAAACAATTTATCCCTATTAGGAGCTTATTACATCATTACAATATACATTTCATGTTAAAGGACAAACCTTGTTAGGAGTCAAGCACAATAGCGGGCTCATTTCCCAAGCACACTTCCTAAAGAAGGTTAATGCCACCCTGAAGGACTTACAGTCTGAAATACAAGTGTATATAGAAAATATATAATAAAGTGAACTGTCTAATAGCAATTGTATTTTCTTGGTCAATTCCAATGAAGTACAATACCCATATCCTCTACTCTATATCCAACATATAACCAAGCTCATAGCTTCCACACTTCTCTATCTCTATCAATCACCTTCTCTTCATACATACATACATCTTTTCAAAAGAAAATATTTCTCATATATAACCTATTACAATAATTGATTAGGTCAGTCAAATAATCTTTCCAAATATACAAATAATTATTTAACCCCTTACTAAGATATAAATGGTACCTATAACAAGTATACATCAATTAAAATACATCAGATATAATCCTGTTGGAAATATTCAGGATTAACAGAGTTACTGAGAGGGGAGGGGTGAATCAGTAACACTTAAATCTTTTAATACATTTCTGCACTTTTATATTCTTTAACCATTCATTCATCTAATCTACTGCAACCATGAAAATGTAAACATTCATAACACATAACACAAAGATTGGTAACCCAGAAACCTTCCAAATAGAAAGTAAAACTGGGGTGGGGATGGTACCCACAAAACTTTGGTACTGCAGTATAA
>MU228446.1:129793-169445 GCA_018584345.1 Thuja plicata
ACAATACACTCTTTTTCGTATCCTTTTCTGTAACCCTAAAAAATGCTTATATCATGCACTTTCCTTTTTAGGGCAACTTCCAAAGATAGCCGCATTAGGGTTTTACCATTCTCCAAGAAAATAGGAACCCCAAATTTTTTTTCAGGGCGAAGCCCCGAACCCCATGATTGTGGAAGAGTGTAAAGTACTCAACTTTATCAGTTGCCACATGTCTTGCATGTCTTCACCTATCATTGAAATCTCCTAGAAATAGCTCTTACGTGTCATAGGAATCCATCATAACCATTTCATCCATGATCTCCTTACACACAATTCAAGATGCTGACACATCAAGTGGAGTGACACATCAACATGCCAACTAGACATGTACACTCACACTTAATTACATTATTTGCAAGAAAATACATTTTACAAAACAAATAATAAGAATAGGAATTATCCAAGGTTGAGACACCTTATTCCTAACACAACACCCAAGAACCAAATTATCCAAACTGTCTACTAGACATAATGACTTTCCTAGTAGGTCTCCAGTGAGACAAATGTGAAGTTTTCTTACAACTTTTCCAAAGCACCAGACAAACTCTCTATGGTTTCTGATACCCTTTTCATCATAATTTAACATGACTTGAAGAATAATTGACATGAGCTAAAGGATAATACATTAATTACCTCTACAAGGGATCCATCAGTAGAACCTTGCACACTCAATTCTCATATCCATTCAGCCACGGTTCTATAGCCAATCCCGTCTATTGAACTTAGAGTCGTGCAATTTTTCTTGGTATCGACGAAGAAATGTTTCCCTTAAAGAACATTTTATATCTTTAAGGAAAACCAATTCTTAGTCTCTCACCATCAATTCTTCATCTTCTCTTTCCATGTATCAAGCAACAAACATTGGCGGCTGCATTCAGCATCATACTATATCATTATTGATATTCAGATTTGTTAAAGACAAATTTTGAAGTTATCCTGCAGTCAAGAAAGAAGAAAATTATCAAGTATTGCATAAGTCTTCTATAAATTTAATTAATTTCACATGGTATCAGAGATAGGTTAAGAATTTTCAAATGATGGAGTCCACCTTGGGTCGTCCAGTACATGAACATTGGTGATCACGAGTGTATCAATGGGAAATCAATATATTCATATATTGATGTATTCATTGTAACAAGTTATCATCATGATCATTGTGATGAAGATATGAATCAGGCAAGGATATATATATATATATATATTGTTAATCTCTAAGTTCTGTTGATGATTAGCGACCAACGCTTAGTCATTCACTTGGGCAGTTTTAGTTGGCTATCACTGTGGCCAAGCTAAAACTATGTTGAGCAGTTTTTAGTTTGCCTAGTTACATTGCCGAGCCGAGTAGAATATAGAGATGTTAAGTGCTGAGCGACAGAGAAGTCAAGTGCCAAGCAGAACAGTTTTTGTATACATGTCTGGAATGATTCAAACTTTTAGGATAAGTGATCTGGCTGACTTATATAATATTTTTGGGCCGACTTATGTATGCATTTAATATTCTTCTATGGAGTTAGTTATGCATTTAATTGTTTTATCCTATGCATGAACATTAATTGTAATACCATCAAGGTATGGGTATTAGATCTTGATCGTTGATCTAGATCTCGCTATTTGACTTGAATAGATATATTAGATTGCTTCTAAACCCTACTTTGCAAGTGTGTAAGGAGAGAAGACGAAGTGTGGTGACTGCATTTTAGAAGTAGAATGCACAAAGGGTTATTTTTTTAAGAAGTAGAGATCAAGCAGAGTGACAACATAGTGAACAACAGAGTAAAGATTATATCAGATTATGAGATCATAGAAGGTACTAGAAAGAAGAGATCTATCATCAGCATCAGAGTGCATAACAAAGGATCAATACTTGAGACATTCTAATCATTTTATCAGGTGAAAATATCTTAATAGAGTGGTTTTATCAGACCTTTCTTTATCTCCTAATAGAGTGCTTACTTTATTGTAAGTTGAAATCATTTAACAGGGTAGATTGTAATGATCTTTAGCTCTTAACCAGGCAGACCTTTAATAGGGTAGATTACATTTTGTAATCAACATTTGTAGCCTTAACATGCACACTTTATTACTGCAGTAGTGAAGAATTTTGTGGGTGTCATTCCCACCCTAGTTTTACCTATTTGGGTTTCAGGTTACCAAGTTATTGTGTTATGTGTTCATTGTGTGGATGCTATCTGAGATTACATTAGATTCATATATGTATGAATGTGGATCAGTTTGTTTTACGTGTTTAAATTTGAAGATCTGATTCACCCCCCCTCTTAGTATCTTGCTTTCCCATTATTGTATTTCCAATAGTTGGTATCAGAGCTCAGTTCTAAAAAAAAATTCATAATCAGCTTGAGAATACATATCTTGAGATGGAGATCTACAAGATGGGTAAAGTCATTGAGAATCAAAAGATTGATATTTAGCTAGCACTACAACAGCTTGAGACTGCAAGACATGAATTAAAGAAGTCCTTGACTACAAGGAAAGATTTGGCCAAACAAATGAATGACACTCATTATCAGGAAGAGGACACCACAAATCTATTTCAGAATGGAGACTCTACTAAGAGCGATGCAACAATAGTAGATCTACTGGAAAAGAATAGTGAACTATGTGAAGAAGTCAAAAACTTGAAAAAGGAACAAGAAGCCCAATCAATAAGAATGTGTGAAGTTGTTGAGAAGAGAAAGAAAGCCAAAGATGACAAGGCTATGGTAGAAGAAGAAAAAAGAATGATGACTACCAGACTTGATGAAAGAACACATGATGTACAAATGATGACAGTCAATCAAGTAGACATGGAAAATCAACTACTACTTATGAATCAGGAGATCAACAGGAAAGACTTGGAGATTGTTAATCTTAGATCTGAGAATAGTCAATTGAAAGATGAATTGAGATTTGAGAAAGAACTTAATAACAGAGTGAATGCTCCGAGTGCTGCTATGAGAAACTTTGAACAACTGGGGGAAGCATCAAGAAGACCTAAAGATTCTTCTAGATTAGGTCACACTAAACAACATACAACCACAGAAGATGGAGAATCATCTAGGATAGGTGAAAGAAGGTATGCTAAGCTAAGAAAAAACAAACCTATTTACCATCACTGTGGGAAACCAAGTCATACAGAAAACATTTGCCGAAGCAAGAATGGTAAGTCCAATCTGAAAACTAATTTTAATGGTTATTGCTTTAACTGTAATAAGTTTGGACATCAAGCATGTGAATGTAAGACAAAGGAAAAAAAAACACCTAGACTCAATGGTAATTGCTATAACTGTCTCAAATATGGTCATAGAGCACAAGATTGTAGATCAAAAGGTAAACAATAGTGGACATCAAAGGTATAAGAGAAATCACCAATAAAAGGCAATACTTACAAGTGGGATTACAACACATGGCATATTTGTCATTACGGTGGTGAGTATGGACATGTTCCAGAAAACTTCATAAGGACACATTTCAAAGGAAAATCTAAAATTTGGATGAATGGAAGCCTAGTTTGTTATAGTTTTCTAAAAATTGGTCATACAAGGAAAGATTGCAAGACTAGGGTACCTACTCCTACTGTTGAGAAAATAAGGGAATAGATGAACAAGACATGGGTTAAGAAGTCTGAACCATGCAGTAGTGAAGCTCATGAAGTTGAGGTCACCCAATCCAATGGATCAGGTGATCACATCATCTCCAACTAAGAAAAAGAGGTATGTAAGGAACTGCATCTAAAACTCTTATCTTACATCAGTTCCTGACATGAAATGTACCAAAGTCCATATTTTCATATGTTAAGATGCACCAGGACATATTTTGAAGACAAATTATGAGATAAGTCAATTGCACTATAAGTGCCGAGCACTAATCATGGACACTAAGGCCGAGTTCTTTAGTGAGTGTCGAGTTTTGTTGGCCGAGTAAGTTTCATGATGGCTGAGTTTAGTAAGCCGAGTGGGATGCAAATTGTGTTAAAGCTGAGGATAGTTGGCTTGCACTAAATCAATGGGCAGAACATTCATTGCTTACCTACCTTGACCTTTCAAAGTCTATAAAGGATGAACAGTTGAAAATTCATTTTTACCTTGCAACTTTTTACTATTTACGGAGTGACTTTTTACTGTTTACAATGCAGTGGTAAAGAAAGACAGTGAGCAACACTATTAAGATGACAAAGGTACTAATTTTTAGTATTGTCATGTATTTCCAAAATAAGGATGAGAAGAAACAAAAGTCCCACGATGTCATAGAAAATAATACAAATACATTGCTTTCAAAAGAGGAAAAAGAAGTGAACTTATCATATGAAATGATGGACACGGTTAGCAAGATTGAAGTATATCTCAATTTTAAAATAGGAAGGTTCATTATTTACATGAATGCTAAGTTCAATTATATGCCAATCTATGAAGTAAGAGAAAAATAGGAAACATCTTCCAGTCATATATAAAGCCAAAGATCATGAATTATAACCAAAATGTGAGCAACAATCAAGAGTGTATGCCATGAGAGTAACATTCAATGACACCCCATGGAGAGCATGGTCATGATAGTGTTGCTAAAAAACATCAAAGTGATAGTCCAAAGGTAGTAGGGAAAAATTATTTTTTAAAAGAAGAGGTAGTTTACAAGTCAAGAGGTTTTCCTGAGACAATGTGTGTGATGAACTCAAAATAGTTATAGGAAAACATGGAGGTCATCATGCATTTTTTCCAACAAAAGATATAATTTTTGAAATGAAAGATAACTTGGACTTTGATACATTAAAATGATAATAAAGCTAGTGTTCTTTCCATCTTATGTGTTTGGAGTTCAACATGTTCCAACATTTTAGTCTTATATATCATAGTGATAAAACAACCATATATCGCTTAAGGGAGATTAGGATAATTAATCTCCAAGACCTATATCAATTGAAAGAGAATTAAATGTACTAATAAAATTCATAACTTCATAATTTTCCAACGGTGAACTTGTGAGTGACTGGTGCAAGAGAACCAAGGTCAAGCACAAGGGCCTAGAGGAACACTAGGGTCATTGATAGATCCTAGGAGGAGTGAAGGACAACATGACCTTGTTGGGTCATTTGACATTGTAATAAGATATGTTTGGTAATTTAATTATGTTTTGATAATTGTTTGCTAAGTATGTTGATCATTTTGTAATGAGATCAATATTGTAAGCTGACGGACAACCGAGGAGTTTAAAATCAGGAAAACACAAGGAATTCCATGAATTACTAATATTTTTCAAGATAGAATCTTGACATGTTTTTTATTATTTATAACCAAAAATGATGAGATTTTGAAAATTTGACTAAAGGCCCTATTAGAGATTTTTCTTGTAGAATCAAAATAGATTAATAACTATTCAACTCTATAACTCCCAACTCTTGATTCTAACAAGACAAAGACTAATTGATGAGGATTAATCCTCCTTCTACTTTAGGTTCCATAGACCGAGGTGGCTATACCTTCAATAATTTACTGCTTTTCAGTAAACTTAAATAGTGGATATGAGGTCACACTAGTTTGAAAATTATCTTTTATTATAATAACTGATAAAACACCTTTCAGATGACTATAATCAGCTTAATACAAAGCTTAACAAGCCATACAATGAATATAACAATAGAAAACAATAGTGACATAAGGGTTCTCATCCTTCTTCTTTTTAGAGTTCTCTGACTTAGGAAGGCTAACCTAGTGATTCTCTCTTCAAGGAATCCACAAATTGAATTGAATTATATAATACAACTACTTAAGCATGTATGTTCTTTTAAAATAGGACAGTAAATGATTGTTCTTTTTAATATTGATGATGAATGACTACTTATCAAACCCTAGACCAGTGCCTTAATCTTGGGCAAAGAGTCAAATGAGATATAAATCAATAGAAACTAATTAATGAAAATAATTATGTAGCTCAGATAGAGTTCCTTACAAGCTATCCTTTCACTCCTATACCATTGTATCAAATTCTCACACTACTATTTATCCCTCTAGTATCACTCACAAGATTTACCCCCTCCTTGAAAGAAACTGACAAGCAATCACACAGTTACCTTATAACTGGTATATTTAAGATGCCTTAAAAAATAAACATACAAGAGCATAAACAAAAATATAAGAAGACAAAAATGATATAGAATAGGAAAATTCAATGTATTTTATTAATATGTTTCTTCTTTAATACATTCAAAAGATTAAATCCTAAAAATTGAGATAAAAATAAGAAGTCTTCCTCGCAGAACTGTATTTCTCACCATCATTACATTATATCAAAATTTGTTATATATATAGAGTACTATCCATCTTATAATCCTTAAAGTCTAAGGATGCAACAAGCTTCAGATGGCTAGACCTAACCCTAAAGATACTAGAAGAAAAAATTACAATTAGGCCTTGAAGCGGTGGAAAGACAAAATAGGAATAATATCAGATTTGATCTTCAAATCTTCAGTAGCTAGCACCTTTGTCTGAAGATATTCTGGATAGAATCTTGTAGTTATTATGAGACCTAGTGTCTACCACCTTGGCTAACTTACACTAGTATTTTTGCTGACTAACCTCCCTATGCTTGAAGTTTAGGTGCCATGTGCCTCTTTGCTCTTCATCTATGACATCAAGGTCAATGGTTGCAGGCTTTTTCTTCTTGGGATTTGTACTATTATCCTATTTTTCAACCTCAGCCTCCAAAGGCCAATTAAAGCTCTGAATAATTGTAGCTATGCCTTCTACCTTTCCCATCTTGCATCTGTGATGAGCTTGACATCTGTGACAAACTTGATAAAGTTTGTCTCTCCTTTAAATGCCCCATCTAAGGTTTTATTAAACCTATCAATATCCAATTCCACATTCTCTGTTATAAATGCCTCTTTAATAGACAATAGGGTATTAAACCCATTTATCCATTCTTCTAGTGCTTTGACCTTTCAATCATCTCCCTTGATTGGAGGAATGAACCTATTGTAATCAACACCAAACATGTTGATCCTTGCTTGTATATGATTTGCCTTGCCTTTGAAGAAAGACAAAGTGGCTCCAATGTGCTATATTTCTTCTCCCACTTGACTGAAAATCTCATGGATATCTATCCTATGTGGTTGTTGTTAGCACTTGTCAAAATTTTATGGTTCCATGTCTCTTTTCCTGGTCTCTGTAATTTGTTTCTAGCCTCTGGCCTAAACCCTAAGCCTTAGATGTGTTTCATATGCAAAAATTCAGAAAAGCCCTAAGTGTCTTGACCAATTTCTATTTTCAAGTTACCTTTTTCAAGTCACTTAAAGACCACTTATCCATGTGTGCATTTCTATTTTCATTCTAGTCACGAGATCGCTTCATGTTTTTAGAATATTCCTTTTTATCTTGCGACTTAGCATTTTCCTTTAGTCGGGTAATCTCCAAATGAAATGGCATATTCTTGTTTGATCAAGTGATTAAGAGACAACCGTCCTTGAAGGCAGATCCAAAAATGGGCATGAAGTCTTAGAATAAACTTAGAGTTAAGGATTTCTTTCAGTGACTTTGATTTCCTTCAGTCGCGTGATCACTGGAAATAACTAAGGTAAAGCTGATTGCATATTAAACGTAAAGCATGTGCATAGTTGATCTAACAGTCTGTGCAAACCCTCAAAATAAAAGTGATTGAGTTTTAGTCATCAAGGGATTGCGCGATTGTGACGCATGTCCACCCAGTGTAAATCAAATGAAAAGGGTGCAGGTTAAAAGGTGTCCATAGATCTTCAGATTAGATCAACGGTTGGCGTATTCCCTTAATCCCAGAGATGCAAGCAATTTAAAATTAAGGGAACCCGCCATGCTAACATGTGTCTTTGGTGGGCCCGAGTATGAGCGATCAGATGGAGTTAAATGGAGTATAGATCAAAAAGGATCTAATGGTGTGCGCGAAGCCTCAAAGGAAAAATACACAAAGCTTAAGCTTCAAGGCATTGCACCGTGACGACACGTGTCTATGGAGTTGGGCATAATTAAGGATTGGTTATGGGCCGTCAGATGTAGCTATATGAAAGATCAATGGTGGTCAGGTGATCACCAAATAAAGGTGAAGAAGTCAATTTTTTCATGCGACTTAGCGATTAGGTCTTAGTTGCTAGGTTGCCAGATAAGGAGAAAGGTTTAAAGTGAGTTACATATGCTTTGGTCACCCAATCTCCTAATTTAACTATAGTTAGTGAAATCTTCTTGCGACTTCGAGTTTACTCAGTCGCCGAGTCTCTTGATTTCCCTGTGGTTACGAATGAGTTAAAGAAAAGTAAGGTAATGATCATGTAGTTTGAAGAGGATCAAGTGGATGACGTAATTCCTTAATAGTGAGATGCTAGATAGCTAATGTATAAGGAATAATGACAGAGTGCCATGTGGTAGATCTACTTGGTTAGAAGGGTGAACAAATAATAGTGTGACATGTGGCAATGGTGGACCCAGGTTTTATGCATGCTCTATCTCTGAGTCTCCCAATTACAAAGGAATATTCTAAATTATCTGGCGACTTTGAGTTTTACTTTGTCACCAAGTCTCGAAAGAAAAAGGAATATGCTATTTTTTCATTCATAGACTTCCCGCTGGCCATTGATTATATTTTGATCCTGTGGTAGTCGCATAATCTCTCAAGAAATGATGAGTTAGTGAAAAGGTAGTGAGACTACGTGATTGCTTAGTCACATAATATTTGGATCAAACTAAGGTTAAGGAAAAGGTCTTGCGACTCAGAGATAAAGGAAGAAATGTTAACCTTTGTAAAAGATAGGTTAAGAGGTTAAAATGCAGGCAAGTTCAAGAAAGATCATGTGGTTTGCACAATGGCTTATATCAAATCTGCTCATCTTTTAAACATCAAGGGATTATTCCTGTGAGACATGTGGTGGATCAGATTCTTGAGCCTAGGTATTTAAAGATGATCAATGGCGGTAATTTAAAATAAAGGTCAGGTTTGAATATAGGCCGTTGATCGAGTTCTTCTGCGCCAGTTGTGACCATTGGCATTTTAATTTCAAATATTTAAAAGGGTTTCATATTAGTTTTCATGGAGGTGGACTGATATTTTGTTTGTAGAGGTATTAATTGCCTGATCAAATCTTATGGAAAGCTTTGCACAACTGTTGAAGACCGAGCGGATGGAAATCAAATTATACATGGATGCATTTATATCTAGACTCAATAGGAATTGTTTTATAATCAGAGGGTAAATTCATATGGAGCCACTGGGTATTTTCTGCAATTAATAAGGGTTACTTGCAGGGTCATGCCATGGAATTTATTTCTTATTAGAGTACAAGGCTCATATCCATGGATTGATTTCTTGATTGCAGATCAGATTGCACAGATTGAAGAGAAGATTTAGGGTTTCAACTTGTTCACAACATTAATTGTAATAGCTGATTGTTATAAACCCTAACCCTAAATGGTCCAAATCTTGTTGAATTCTTGTTCCTATAAAAGAATATTCAAGACCATTTAGAAAGAGCTAGAAAATTGGGAAAGTAGAAGGCATTAGGATAATACTTGTTTCTAGTCTAGAAGTTAGCAGATTTAGTCTAGTTGTATTGAAGATAGGAAAAAAGTTGTATGTCTTTTTTATGTTATCTTATTACATATTTCCTTGTCATATTGATTCAGAAATAGTTTCATTGTACTTAATATATTTTCTTCTTAGTTTTGAGTCTCTCCTTTGTGTTGTTATTATAGTTGTGAGTTTTCTAGCTTACTGTATGAGTTCTTCTTATGCATATGTGTATTTCATGAGTATTTGGTTTAGAATCAAAATAAAATCCTTTGAATACTACATTAATTCTATTTGATATCTACTTGAGGTTCCTATAGTGAGAAATCTGAAAGTTCTTATATTTATGGTCATGAATCTATGCCTAATAAGGTGTTTTAGTTTCAATATTATATTTAGGTTTTAGCCCAATAGATAAGGCACTGATCCAAGATTAGTATTCCTATTCTAATATATTCCTGGAGTTGTTTGGCTTTGTTCTATCCCATAAATTTAAATCAAACTTAGTATAGAATTAGTTACCTTTTGAGGTGTTGTCCTACTTATTCCACCCATGGTAGTGGAGAGTCACTGAATGCTAGGTTGGAATTTACTACTTACTTACCATTCATCTGTTGTTTTAAAATCCAGAAGTAGAAGTTGTGGTAAAGAGTTGAGTTTAGCCTGGATTAGGTGCACCCACCTTGGTTTTGCAGAGCCAGAAGCAGAAGAGGGTAGTCTTGACACTATAGTTGGTCTAGTTACCTTACAAAGCTTTCACACTTGGAACTAACCACTCCTAATATTAGTCTTAGGATATATTGGTAGCTCAAGTTAGCATAAACATCTTCAAACACCAACAAATTGGTGACTCTACTGGGGATTGAAAGAAAGATCATCCTAAAGTCTCTGGTTGAAGATATAATAGAGTTAAAATATCCTATTAAGGATCATCAACTTGTTGTTGAGTTGACAGTGCCAAGTAAAATAAAGGTTGTAAGGTCTCATCTTGAGTCTCAGCATATTATCAAGATTCCTTTTTTGTGTAGTTTTGTGACCCCAAATTGGTTTTTGGGTGGCGACCCTGAGTTATCTCTACAATAGTGCTGATTACTATTTTTTCAATCTATACACACTTTCAAATATGAGTCACAAAGTCACAAGGGCTTGGTCAGTAAAGCATCCTGAAGATAGGTTGGGAAGTGATTTCCCAACTACATCCAAATCTTACTAGCTTAGAAAGGAAAGGGATACCAAGGGTACCCCTCAGAATGAAAGACAAAGAGAAGAAACCACAGAAGAAAGACCAGTTTGACCCAACCATAAAGGAAATACATCTAAGTATGAAGAAGCTGAGGCTACAAATGTAGGACTAGGTACAAATGAAGGTTATAGTTCTCTTGATGACAGAGAAGAAGAAGAATCTATCGCTACTCCACCTGATCCTGATAGTATGTTTGCAAAGCTGATAGAAGTGGAAAAAATGATTCAACATCAGATGACCATAAGACAAAGAAGAGAAAAAGAGAAGGAGAATCAGATCAGACAAAATAAGGTTTATCTTGAGCAAAGAATGAGAAGACTATTAGAGCTCCAGCAAATGAATGATGTTGAAGAAAACCCAAGGGTTGAAGAGGAACTTGTTATTCAACTAGTGAATCAGCTAGGCCCTAAAAATAAGGGAAAGAAAGGAGTGATAGGGGTTTCAATAAATGATCCTAAGAAGCCTAAGGGCCCTATAGATCAGATGTCTAAGTTATACATGGATCTTGAGAGGGATAGAGTTGAAAAGGAGCTCATAGCCAAGGATGTTGAATTGGAAGAATTGGAGGCTATTGCTTTGGAGATGAATGAAAAGGCTGACTATCTCAGAAAGATGACAAAGCCCGTTCAGCCTAGCCTTGAAGGAGCTACAAAGTCAAATCAAAGGGCCTCTTCTTCTCAACAAGATGCTACTTTCCAAGGAAAGTCCACTCATGCAGAAAGGTACAAACAATTTCTTTTCACAATATTCAAGGTTATCCTAATGAGGTTCCATGTAAACTTAGAGATAAGCTTCCCAAGTTTACTGGAAATAATGTAGTTACATGTGAAGAACACTTAAATTTTTTTAAGGATATGATGGATGATTGTGAAATTGCACATGAGGATGTATTAATGAAGCTCTTTATTCAGTCTTTAGTGGAGGATGCTAGAGATTGGTTTAGAGGATTGCCTTATAATTCCATAGGGTCAATAGATGAACTAGTTGATTTCTTTAAGGAGCAATATGGTGATAAGACTAATGAGGGATTCATGTTGAATGAATTAAATAATATAAAGAAGAATCAAAATGAAGATGTTTCCTAGTTCAACATAATATTTTAGAGAGCTATGCACAAACTTTTTCAGGTCATGAAGTTGGATGACAAAGTTTGTTTACCTACTTATCTCAATGCTTTTGATTCTAAAATGGGATACCTCCTGAGAGACAAAAATCCAAGGACTATAAGAGAAGCATTAAAAACAACTGTCAATATAGAGACAAATAGGAGGGTATCTAGTAAGTTGGGTAGGAGAGAAGATTGCAAACCTGTAAAGAAAGAATTAGACAAGCCTTCAAATGCTAAGCCTAAAGAGGAAATCAGTATGAAGTAGATTCTAAATGCTATAAAAGAACTAAAACCAAGAGAGAATAAAACTCCTAGAGCTCCAAATAATGATAGGTCATCTTATAACAACTATAATCCCCAAAATAGGATGCAGAACTACCCATACAATACCTAATTTAAGGATGGGAGACCCATTATCCCACAAAGAGCAGAAAGGCCAAATAAGGATCCTCCTGATCCTCTTCAGAGAAATTTAGCTAATATGTGTAATGATGAGTACTGGTGTGAGGAATGTGAATCTCCCCATAATCTAGATACTTGTGTTGTTGCTTAGAAGAGGTATCCAAGTCAATCCCAACAAGAAAAGGAAGATGAGGAAAATTTATATGATGATGTTTGGAATGCAATGGCATATGAAAATTTGATAAGTGATGAATTTGATGATCAAGATCAAAGTCAGGAGCTATCCTCATCAGATGAAGATGATTCTAGCAATCAAGGTGAAGATCAAGGTATGCCTTTCTTTGAGGAAAAGAAAGTAGACATTGATAAAATAGGATGTAAAACTACAAGGGGAGGAGAGCCATTCACATAAAGAAGGCCTTCAAGTGCAGAAAGGGATAGAATCATTGACAACTTGGTGGCTCAAGCACAAACTAGATATAACTTGAGAAATATAATAGTTGGTAATGAAGGTGGCACACCAGCTAGTATGTTTATTACATAACCAAAAACAAGCCCCAAGAAGATATCAGAAAAAAAAAGGCTACTGAGAATGTGAAGAAGATAAAGATAAAAATAGTAGATAAAACAAGCAATCCTAATATTGCTCAAAATGATGTTAAGGGAACTGAACAAACTCATCCTATGCAAAATAAAGATAAGAATATTATTGTCAAACAAAATATCTTTGATCTTGAATATGCTCCTATTGACATGGGACAATTGATTTCCCAAATCACAATCAGGGTTCCACTTTTGGAAATGATGAGGATTCCTAAGCATGAGGAAGTTGCTTTGGTACGGATGAATAGAGTTTTTGCTACAAAATTTCTAAAGTTAGAGGTGAAGGAGAAGGATAGAAACAAAAAGGAAAAGTTAGGTACAAAGGGAACAAAAACATAAGAAATTATTTCTAAAATCCCTCAGGTTTTCCTAAATACAAATCATGTCATTCCTCCTTGAAGAACTGTTGGTCCTTTATTCTTGACACTGGTTATTAATGGTAAGATGCTCAAGAATTGCATGATTGATTCAGGTGCATCAAATACAGTCATGCCTACAAAAATAATGAAATCAATGTGACTAAAGGTAGATACCCCTCATGGGAGATGTCAAGCAATGGATTCAAGAGAAGTGCCTATCATAGGTACCATTAAGGCCTTGCCTTATACACTTGCTACATTTCCAGAGAAAATATTAAAAATGAGTGTCTTAGTAGTTGACATTCCACCCCAATATGGAATGTTTCTATCTAGAAAATGGAGTGCCTCAATGGGAGGCAGTATACAATGTGATTTGTCATTTTCCAGATTTGACATAACTAGTAAAAACACCAAGGTATCAAGGGAAGTCAGAACTCCTTATATGATTGAGGAGTGAATTATTTCCTGGATACATATATTAGATCCTTCCAAGTGCAAGATTGTAAAGCTGAGGAAAATGTACAACACATGTTTTTGTCAGAAGAGAAGGACAATATTATAGATGAAAATAACTTATGGACAATGCACTTTGATGGTGAAAAATCTAAGGAAGGAGCTGGTGTAGGAGTGTTACTAGTAGCTCCCACTGGTAAGACTTACAAGTTCTCATTTTCTCTGCTATTCACTTGCACAAATAATATTGCAGAATATGAGGCCTTTTTGATAGGATTGAGATTAGCTTCAAAAAAACAAGATTAGATGGATCATCGTCATTGGGGAATCTGAATTAGTTGTGTCTCAAATAAGAGCTAAGTATGCTTCAAAGAATCAAAGGTCGAAGTAGTAAAGGAATGTTGTTTGGGATGAGATTGAAAATTTTGATGCATTTGGCATTGAATGGATGGATAGAAATCACAAAAAGATGGAAGATCTATTGGCTAATATTGCCTTGAGGCCTAAAGATATTACTTTTATAGAAATTTCCAAGGTAGAGGTTCAGACTAGGCCATCCATTCCAGACAATGTTGAGAGTTTGCAAGTTTTCAATGATGATTTGGTTATCTTAGAATTCCTTTCTTGTGAATCAAAATTTAGAAAGAAAGAGATGGATTTCACTAGTTTTGTGGAAACCATAGATGGAAAATATAGTATTCTTGGAAAGGATATTCTTCAATTAAAATCAAATAAGGCACCCAAAGGTTTGGTAGAACTTGAGAGAGCTTTTGACAATAAAGATAAATCTTTGTTAGCTAGTACTGTTAATAAGTCTGAGGACTTAGAGGAGATAAACTTGGGGATAGATCAAGATCTAAAAAAGGTAAACATTGGTAAGAATTTATCCCCCAAGCTTAGAATTTTACTGATAAATCTTCTTAGGAAATATAGACATGGTTTTGCATGGTCTTATGATGATTTGAAAGCATACAGAGAAGATTTATTCCATCATGAGATTCCATTAAAGGAAGGCACTAAGCCTTTTAGACAGAAGTTGAGACCTGTTAATCCCACTCTGGCACCTAAGATGCAGGATGAATTAAAGAGGATGAGGGATGCTGGAATCATAAAGCCTATAAGGCATTCAACATGGGTATCAAACTTGGTACTAGTAAGAAAGAAAAATGGAGATATCAGATTGTGTGTGGAATTTAGAAATTTGAATGTAAATTCCCTAAAGGATAATTCTGGATTGCCAAATATGGAAGCAATGTTGAAAAGAGTCATAGGATCTAGGATGATGTCCATGTTGGATGGTTTTTTAGGGTATAATCAAATCAAGGTCAAGGAATTTGAATAGTTCAAGACTGCATTCACTACACCCTGGGGAACTTATGTATATGTCAGAATGCCCTTTGGCTTGACAAATGCTGGGGCTACTTTCCAAAGAGCCATGGATGTGGCATTTGTAGATTTCATAAATATGCTTTTATAAATCTACCAAGATGATCTTACTGCCTATTCAGTAAAGGAAGATCAACATTGGGATCATCTTGAAAAGATCTTTATAAGGGCACTTGAATATGGGGTTTCTTTTAACCCAAAGAAATGTGATTTTGGGGTGACAAAGGGAAAATTTTTAGGACATATTGTCTCTAAAGATGGTTTCAGGATTGATCCTGATAGGGTGAATGAAATTGACAAAATCCCTCAACCCAAGAGTGTTAAGAGCATTCAGTCTTTCTTTGGTCAAGTAAATTTCTTGAGAATATTTGTTACAAATTTTGCAGAGACTAGTTTGCCAATCTCAAAGATGATGAAGAAAGGAGCCAAAGTGGAATGGACTCAAGAAGCATGTAGGGCTTTCTCAAATATTAAACAATATATAAAAGATGCTCCTATTTTGAGAACCCCTGATTATACTGAGCCACTTCATATTTTCTCCTTTGCTTCTTATAATACTATTGCTGCAATGTTGTTACAAAAGAATTCAGACGGTTATGAGTAGCCTATTTCCTTTTTAGTAAGTCTTTGCAGGTAGCAGAGCTAAAGTATGATATTATGGAGAAACAGGCCTATGCCTTTGTCAAATCTATTAAAGAATTTAGATTCTATTTAGTAGGAGCAACCATTGTTTCTTATGTACCAAGTGTTATTGTCAAAGACATCCTTGTTCAGCAAGAGGTATCAGGGAAAATATGTAAAGGGATCAACATGATCCAAGAATTTAATATTGATATCCATATAACTAAGTTGGTAAGAGGTTTAGTTTTTGCTAAACTAATGGCTCAGAGCAATTTAGATGCTAACCACATTGATATGCTAGAGGAGGAACACAAACCTTATATTTGTGATATGGATTATTTTGATTGGTATAAGGACATCATTGGATACTTGCAGAAAATGACTTTTCCCCTTGATATGATTGACAATAAGAAGAGAACAATCAATTTGCATGCTTTGAAATATGCAATAATTCAAGGATAGTTGTGGTGGAGGAGCAGTGAAGGAGTATTGCTCAAATGTGTAGATCAAGATAGGTTTGACGATCTCTTAAAACAAATGAATGATGGTGCATGTGGTGGCCATTATATGGCTAAGACTACTGCCCATAAGATTATCAGATTGGGTTTTTGGTGGCCAACAATCTTCAAGGATGCCCACAAATATGTCAAAAGATGTGATGCATGTCAAAGATTCTCAGGCAAGTTGAAATTTGGTGGGAATCTTGCCTTGAAGCCTATTACAGTTGAGGCACCTTTTCAAAATTGGGGAATGGATTTCATAGGTGAAATCCCACAAAAATCTAGTGGAGGCCATTCATGGATCCTAGTGGAAAATGATTATTTTACCAAGTGGGTGGAAGAAATTCCCAATAGAAGAGCCACAAGTAGGGTTGTGATTGATTTTATAATGCAGAATATGTTGACTAGATTTGGTTGTCCAGAATTTATTGTGGTGGACAATTCTATGTGTTTCAAATTAGGGGAATTCATTGAATTTTGTCAGCAATATGGAATTCTTATTTCATATTCTTCCCCATATCACCCCCAAGGTAATGGCCAGGATGAATCCAATAATAAGAGTTTGATAAATATTATTAAAAGAGTATTGGATGCTAATAGGAAGGTCTGGGATTCAAAAATATAGCTTTCACTATGGGCAGATAGAGTAATAGTGAAAAAGGTTGTGGGATGTGCACCCTTTAACTTAGTTTATGGTATTCATGCCAGATTACCATAGAACAATTTATTGAAAATGTACAAATTTGACCAAATGTATGATGATGACTTAGAAGATGAAATGAGGACCAGGTTGGAGGATTTGATACATTTAGATGAGTCAAGGAGGAAAGCATATGATAGGAACATCAGATTATAGTTTCAATGCAAAAATCTATTTGACAAGAAAGCCACTACTAGGAAATTTGAGAATGATGATATGGTTTTGATGTGGAATGCCAGGATAGAGGACAAGGGAAAACATGAAAAATTTGATCCCATATGGCTAGGCCCATATCTAATTTATAGAAAGTGGGGCTCTGATTCCTGTATGTTAAAGGAATTAACTGGAAATGCTCTAGAGTTTCTGGTTCATGGGCACTTTCTGAAGCTCTACTTCTCTTGAAGAAAGAAAAGTCATGAACAAGTAAGTATGTATATATTTGTTTCCTTTTAGGTTAGGCTTCTTTCCATTAGGTGGTCAACTTTTCCCAGAGTTTTATGAATCCTTATTATGCCTACGAGAGGCATACATCCTAGATAGAGCCACTGTTAGCACTTGTCAAAATTTTGTGGTTCCATGTCTCTTTTCCTGGTCTCTGCAATTTGTTTCTGGCCTCTGGCCTAAACCCTAAGCCTTTGATGTGTTTCATATGAAAAAATTTAGAAAACCCCTAAGTGTCTCGACCAATTTCTATTTTTAAGTTATCTTTTTCAAGTCACTTAAAGACCATTTATCCATGTGCACATTTCTATTTCCATGCTAGTCACGAGATTGCTTCATGTTTTCAGAATATTCCTTTTTATCTCGCGACTTAGCATTTCCCTTTAGTTGGGTAATCTCCAAATGAAATGGAATATTCTTGTTTGATGAAATGATTAAGAGACAACCATCCAATTGAAGGTAGATCTAGCGATGGGTGTGAGGTCTTAGAATAAACTTAGAGTTAAGGATTTGTTTCAGTGACTTTGATTTCCCTCAGTCACGTGATCGCTAGAGATAACTAAGGTAAAGCTGATAATGGATTAAAGGAAGGGCATGTGCATAGTTGATCTAACGGTCTGTGCAAACCCTTAAAAGAAAAGTGATCAAGGTTTAGTCATCAAGGGATTGCACAATTGTGACATGTGTCCACCCAGTGTAGTGCAAATGAAAAGGGTGCAAGTTAAAAGGTGTCCATAGATCTTCAGATTAGATCAATAGCTAGTGTATTCCCTTAATCCCAAAGATGCAAGCAATTTAACATTAAGAGAACACGCTATGCTGACACATGTCTTTGGTGGGCCTGAGTATGAGCGATCAGATGGAGTTAAATGGAGTACAGATGAGAAAGGATCTAATGGTGTGTGTGAAGCCTCAAAGGAAAAATGCATGAAGATTAAGCTTCAAGGCATTGCACCGTGACGACACATGTCCACAAAGATGGGAATAATTGAGGATTGGTTGTGGGCTGTTAGATGTAGCCACATGAAAGATCAATGGTGGTCAGGTGATTGCTAGATAAAGGTGAAGAAGTTAGCTTTTTCATGTGAATTAGAGATTAGTTCTTAGTCGCTAGGTCACCAGATAAGGAGCAAGGTTTAAAGTGAGTTACATATGCTTTGGTTGTCCAGTCTCTTGATTTAACTATAGTTAGTGAAATCTTCTCATGAATTCAAGTTTACTCAGTCACTGAGTTTCTTGATTTTCCTATGGTTACGAATGAGTTAAAGAAAAGTAAGGTAATATTCATGTAGTTTCAAGAGGATCAAGTGGATGGCGTAATGCATTAATGGTGAGATGCTTAATAGTTAATGTATAAGGTGTAATGATAGAGTGCCATGTGGCAGATCTGCTTGGTTAGAAGGGTGAACAAATAACAGTGTGACATGTGGCAATGGTAGACTCAAGTTTTATGCATGCTCTGTCTATGAGTCTCCCAATTATGGAGGAATATTCCAAATTATCTGGCAACTTTGAGTTTTCCTTTGTCACCAAGTCTCAAAAGGAAAAGGAATATGTTGTTTTCATTTAGAGACTTCCCACTGGCCGTTGATTATATTTTGATCCTGTGGTAGTCGTGTAATCTCTAAACAAATGATGAGTTAGTGAAAAGGTAGTGAGACTACATGACTACTCAGTCACGCATTTTTTGGATCAAACTAAGGTGAAGGAAAAGGTCTCATGACTCAGAAATAAAGGAAGAAATGTTAACCTGGGTAAAAGATAGCTTAAGAGGTTAAAATGCAGGCAAGTTCAGGAAAGATCATGTGGTTCATGCAATGGCTTATATCAAAGCTTCTCATCTTTTAATCATCAAGGGATTACACCTATGCGATGCGTGGTGGATCAGATTCTTGATCCTGGGTATTTAAAGATGATCAACGGTGGTAATTTAAAATAAAGGTCAGGTTTGAATCTGGGTCATTGATTGAGTTCTTCCACACCAGCTATGACCATTGGCATTTTAATTTCAAATATTTAAAAGGGTTTCATATCAGATTTCCTGGCCGTGGACTGATATTTTGTTTGTAGAGGTATTTATTTCCTGATCAAATCTTATAGAAAGCTCTGCACTGCTGTTGAAGATCGAGCAGATGGAAATCAGATTATATGCGGATGCATTTATATCCAGACTCAACAGGAATTGTTTTATAATCAGAGGGTAAATGCATATGGAGCTGCTGGGTCTTTTCTATAATTAATAAGGGTTACTTGCAGGGTCATGCTGTGGAATTTGTTGCTTATCAGAGTACAAGGCTTATATCCATGGATTGATTTCTTGATTATAGATTCAATTGCATAGATTGAAGAGAAGATTCAAGGTTTCAACTTGTTCAAAATATTAATTATAATATCTGATTGTTGTAAACCCTAACCCTAAATGGTCTGAAGCTTGTTGCATTCTTGTTCCTATAAAAGAATATTCAAGACCATTTAGAAAGAGCTGGAAAATTGGAAAAGTAGAAGGCATTAGGCTAATACTTGTTTCTAGTCTAGAAGTTAGAAGATTTAGTCCAGTTGTATTGAAGATAGGAAAAAAGTTGTATATCTCTTGCATGTTATCTTATTGCATATTTCCTTGTCATATTGATTCAAAAATAGTTTCATTGTACTTAATATATTTTCTTCTTAGATTTGAGTATCTCCTTTGTGTTGTCATTAGAGTTGTGAGTTTTCTAGCTTACTGTATGAGTTCTGCTTATGCATATGTGTATTTCATTGGTATTTGGTTTAGAATCAAAATAAAATCCTTTGAATACTACATTAATTATGTTTGATATCTACTTGAGGATCATGTAGTGAGCAATCTAAAAGTTCTTATGTTTATGGTTATGAATCTATGCCTAATAAGGTGTTTCAATTTCAATATTGTATTTAGGTTTTAGCCCAATAGATAAGGCACTAATATGAGATTAGTATTCCTATTTTGATATATTCCTGGAGTTGTTTGGCTTTGTTCTATCCCATAAATTTAAATTTCAAACTCAGTATAAAATTATTTACCTTTTGAGGTGTTGTCCTACTTATTCCACCCATGGTAGTGGAGAATCACTAAATGCTAGGTTGGCATTTACTACTTAATTACCGTTCATCTGTTGTTTTAAAATCCAAAAGTAGAAGTTGTGGTAAAGAGTTGAGTTTAGTCTAGATTAGGTGCACCCACCTTGGTTTTGCAGAGCCAGAAGCAGAAGAGGGAAATATTAACCCTATAGTTGGTCCAGTTACCTTATAGAGCTTTCACACTTGGAACTAACCACTCCTAATATCAGTCTTAGGGTATATTGGTAACTCAAGTTAGCATAAATGTTTTCAAACACCAACAATTGTAAAGCTGTTAATTTGTCAAAAAGTGTTGTCCTTACAGAACAAGTATTAAAATAAGGATTTAAAGTGGCATTGAGGTTATTGACCTCTACTTCTAGGTTAGGTAATTTACTAAAATCATTATGTACCACATCTACTTTTATTTTGAGGATATCCAGCCTGTGTTCCAAGATCTTCCATAGGGCTTCCAAAGCCACTTGATTTTGATCTTTCTTTATCTACTCTACTCTTGCTGAATAATCCTCTGTAGGGTCATCCTGAACCTATACAACTTGTATTAGAGGAGTAACAATGACCTTAGGGGCTTCCTCTAATTTCTTATTAAATTTTTCAATCTTATCTTCTAATGATTTGATCTTTATTAAGCATAGCTCCCTATCCTTCACTAAAACACTAGATTCATCAACAAGTTTTTGGTACCTTTTAGATATCTTCTTTTTTTTAGCCTCATTGAGGTGTGAAAAGTCAGTGAGATCTTGTGATATCTCTAGGTGACCAGTATTGTGGATAGACCAAATGATCTTATCCCCATCATACTTTTCTTGTACATTAATTAGAGAAGGTTTTTGTGTCTTGGGTGCAAGAGACCATATTGCCAGAGTTTGAGATCGTGGATCATATCTACATCCTTTTATTATATCACTAATTTGTGTCTTTGTAGAAATTTTTTCTTTTGGCTGCCTCCTCATCTGATCAATAATGAAGCCAAATGTTTAATACTATCCTTCCACAAGAAACATCCCACTTGATTTAACCAGTTTCCCAGCTTCCTCTGGTGTCATTATTTCAAACTTGGGGTCATAATCTTGTAATTCCTTCAAAGCTTCACTGGGCACTGGATCACTCTCTGTCAACTGCAACTGTGCTCTAGTTTTTTGTTTCTTTACCCAGATCAAGAAATCCTTAAATTATTTTATCTTGAAGAAATTTTCATCACTTAGGAATTATTCTTGATGCAACAATCTTTCATCTTGACAAAACAAGAGAGACATTTCAATTTATTCTTGTTCATCTCATTTTACTTTCTTTCCTTCTCTTATGGCCTTGCTCAACTGGCAGTCATAGGCTCTGTCACCGGTGATTAGCGCACTTATCCTATCCTTTTTCTTCTCTTGTTCTTTAGCATGGGAAGGATCCGCTGTTTCTATTCTCTATTTCTTTGTTGGGAGCTCATTAGTTACCTAAACCTTAGGTACCTATGTTAGGTATACCACATCTTGTTCTGTAGAGGGTGGATGATCTATTGGAGGAGGGCTATACAGTGACTAACCTCATTGATTGTCTTCTTCATACTCTGATGAAGAATGCTTGTCTGGACCTCTTTCTTTTTCCTCTATCATCACCTTTAGTTGATTGTACAAGGTGTTATATGACTCCATTATTTTGGTGAGTCTCTCAAGGTATGACACTTCTGGAAAGAAACTTCCAAAGGGAATTCCCTTCTTCCTTATTTGACTTTCCAAGTATACTAAATCTTGTTATTGATGAGCTCTTTTTTCTACTTCATCATCCTCTAGTATATTTCTAATTAAATCTTCTTGTATACACTCCTCATGTTCATTAAAATTTGGTATACTAGGAGTCAGAAGTTTCTTAACATTCTTAATAAATCCTCTAGGTCTAGAGCTAGGTGCTCCTTATCAGTCCACATTAATTGCCAAGTGAATTCCATAATATCTATCCTGGGGGGCACATATTTTGGAAGAATATGGGGTGGTTGAGGACAACCATAAACCCTTATCACTGCAATTTCCCTCTCTAAGTAAAAATCTCCCCAATTATGGTCTCCAAGCCATTTATCTACAAATTGACAAGGTCTAAGTAGTTGCAATACCTTAGCAGCAAATCTTGTCACATTTGCACCTATCTGCTCTAGAATAGGATACACAATCCAATTGTGAAAAGCATAAAATTCATTTTCATTGGAGGTGTAGTCCCATACCCTCAGCCAAAACTGTACAAAATTTTGTTCACCACGGTAATGCACCCTAGGCCTCAAATTCTGAGTATCCATATTGTTAACATTGAAATATAAGATTAGGTGCATCAACAAATAATAGTTCCTAAATTTAGGGTTAGGCTTAGTGGCTACATCAATAAGACCTTGATGCATCTGATCAATTATATACTTAATTTAGTCATAATCTGTGTTGACATGTGCACACTGAAAAATCCAAGATGATCATTAGGAGGTCCGTTGACACTTTTTCCAAACCCCCATCTACTACCAAAACCTTACATAATCCATATGCAATGTATTTCATATATAATCTCAAATATTTATAAAAATAAGGGGTAGAACATGGCATGGTTGCAATATAATTCCTATTTCCATTAGGCATATGGGCCTAAATGAGTTTGGCAACAATAGTGGCCTCCCTAACAGATCTATTTTGCAATTTTGTTAGGTCAATTTCTATAGAACAAGGATGGTAGATATTGAAAGATTTCTCAAAAGAGGTCCTATCAAGAGTTACCAGAGCTATTTCATCACTTTTCTTTATGGTTTTAGAGAGGGAATCATACTTATTGGCTAGCTCAATTAACAAATCAACATCTAGAAAGATCTCAGGGACTATCAACTTAGCTAAGCCTGATGTCCATGAGTTTGAAATAGGAATTGAGCTATCACTATTATTATAGAAATACTTGGAAATATAATAACTAGAAATCCCTGGAGTCTTAGGTTCTCTACAATTTGCAAATTCATCGGTGAAAAGTTCATCTCTTACCTTTTTCCTTGACTAGTTCCTGGCAGAAAAGAGACAAAATCCTCAGAGAAATTTCTCTTTCCTTTCTAATCATCTTCTACTCCTTTACTTGCTCCACTGGTTGAAGCTCCACTCATGGTTGATTGACTCATCTTTAACCGATATTGAAATAAATTTATCTTCAAACTCACACTCCCTGCTGCAATTCACTCTTCAATTTACAACACTTAACTCTAGATAGCACTGAAACTCAAGAAATTCTCTGGCTTTGAATTTTGAAAATTTGATAAACTAGAATAAACAATAGTAAATCCTATTTATTTCTAAAAAATCAATGTATCAGTCTATTTAAAATCATGGAATTGTTAATCACTTTTGTCATTACTTTTGCATACCCTGACATTAATTTCTTCAAGCCATGGCGCCTGGAGTTGACAGATACTCAAATTTGGAAAATCCATTTGGATAGGTCATGAGTACTCTTTCTTAATTTTAAAAACCCTTATTACAAGTGATTAAGAATAAATACTTATCACTGATTGGATAATTTCTTTTACCTTTTACTGCTCATCGGATCCTAGACACTTTGTCAAGAATCCCTTTCTTTGATTGGATAGCTTTTACATCATGGCACAAGACAAACCGTTATAATTTTACCATGTTTCTACCATAGTTTCTTTTTAGCGATCATGTGACTGTTATATCTCCTAGTCACTTAGAGTTAGACTTAACCTTGGTTTGATCCTGAGATTCAATGCGCATTGCATGATGTGAATCTGATCAACGGTTGAGATCTTTCCTTTTAAACTTGGCGCTTCACCACAACTTAACCTTTCTTCTTTGGAGACTACGTGTCTAAATGAAATTTAAAGTCGCTAAATATTTTTACTAACTATGAGTTTACTTTGAGATTTAATGCCAGCCCTTAGATCTAAATATCATCAACGGCCTATGCTAAGTCTCTTAATAACCTAGAACTTACTAAATATGTCTGGAGATTATGTAACTACCATTGATCACATTTTAATCTAACTATCTATGCCAAGTCTTTGAAACTTTAACCTTAACTTCATTTTATTAAGAGATTACGTGACTAACTATTATCTCTTATTCGCTAATCAAACCACTTAACCATGAGTTTTCTCTGAGACTTCGCCCACACCATAGATCTTTGAACACATGGAAACATCTCAAGACTTTACCTTTGAGTCGCCAAACATTCTTTGACTTTTTGACCCTTTTAAGCAACTTAATGCTAGCCACAAGATTTCAACTCAATCTATAGTTCAAATTTATCCACCTAATCTCTGTTTCATCATAACTAACCATGGTTCCTTTTGGAGACTTAGCGACTGAAGAAAATCAAAGTTGCTAAAAGATTTCATTAACTTTGAGTTTATTTAGTGATTAAATAATAGCCTAGAAATCTTAATCTCATCAACGACTAGGGATAAGTCTCTTAATATTTATGTATTTTATGAAATTCTTTTGAGATCACGCGACTACCGTTGATACTGTTGATCACCTTTAAATATAAGAGTCTATGTTAAATCTCTTGATCTTTTATTAATATGCATTTTCATTTTTTTATTAAACGCTAGCCACTGGATCATCTTAACATCTACGGTTGTCACTGAATCTCAAAATATTTCACTTAACCCTTGGTTCTTTCTAAGACTTAGCGACTGAATGAAATTGAAAACCATGTTTTAACCTTGAATAGTTTAAGAGACTTTGTGACTGGAATAAAATCAAAGTTTTCAGATACTTTCTTAACTCAAGGTTGTACTTAGAGACTTCATGTGAACCACAAGATCTAATTCTGATCAACGACCCAAGTTTAATCTCTTAATATTTTAAAGAATATTCTTTATCTTCTAAGACAACGCGACCAAAGCACTGTGCTGAGTCTCCAAATGAAAAGGAATATTAGGAGATGGTTAGGATATTAAGCGACTATCTTATAATACATAAAAAGGCACATGACTTAAGTTACTTAATCTTTCATGAAAAAGGTAACTGCAAAATAGAAACCATCTACGAAGAACTAGAGTTTCTTTCTTGAATAGAATAAAACCATGACCTAGAACTTAGGGTTTCACATCTCTTACTAACTCTATTTCTTGGAGATCAACATTTTAAGGGAATTTTGATAGCATTTTGGACAAATCCTTGACATTTTAGGTAAGATAAACCTTGGGGACCCAAAACTCAAAACTCAAGACTCAAGACTCAAAACTAGAAATACAACTAACAGTGGCTCTATTTGAGGATGTTTGAATGTTGGTTCATAGCAAGAACCACAAATCTCTGGGAGGTAGACCACAACTAACCTATTGCAAAAGAAAACACACAACTAAAAGAAATCACACCTGTACATAAAATACAAAGCTACTATGCATGAAAAGCATAACTATTTGAAGAAAGGTTTAAAGAATTGTCCATGCACTGGATATCCAAATACCTCTCATTCATATTCTTCATGAAATATGAATCTTTTCCAAAATTTTGGTGAATAATAAAGAGGCCTAACTACAATGATTCAAACTTTTTATGCTTCCCCTTGTCCTCAGCCTTGACATTCCATTGAAGTACCAAATCATCAGGTTGAAACTTCCTATCACTTGCTCTTTTATCAAATAGGTATTTCATTTTCTGTTGTAACTTGATGTTTTGTTTTTGGCTGTCCTTTCTTATTTCTTCCAACTCTACTAGTTGGATCATTATTTCTTGCATAAGCTCAGAAACATCTAATTCTTCTTCTTGGATGAACTTGTACACTGGAAGATAATTATTTATAGGAATTCTAGATTGGATAATATATACTAATTCCAAGGGAGATTTCCCTATTGCCTTCTTCACAGTGATTCTATCAGCCCATAAAGCAAGTTTCAACTTTGAATGCCAAGCTCTTTTATTTTTCTCCAAGCTCTTTTTTAGAATTTTCAAGATACTCTTATTACTGGATTATGCTTGCCCATTGGCTTGTGGATGATATGGGGATGAATATGACATGACAATTCCCATATCAAAAAAAAAAATCAACAAATTCTTCTGACCTGAAGCACATAGCGTTATCCATTACCAATTTTATAGGGACACCAAATCTGGTTAGAACATTGTCTGTTAAAAAATCAATAACCACCTTACTAGTTTCTTTCTTAGCAGGAATTGCCTCTATCCAATTTGTAAAGTAATATGTAGCAACTAATATCTAGCTAGGTCCTCCACTGGATTTCTCTAAGAACTCTCCAATGAATTCCATACCCCACATGGAAAAAGGAGCCTTTGCAACTATAGGGTTCAATAATAGGGTGCCTAAAAAATTCATCTTGTTAGAAATTATTTGACAGGATTCACATTTTCTGACAAAGGAATGGGCATCTTTTAATAAACAAGGCCAATAGTAACCAACCCTCAAAATCTTATGAGAAGTAGTTTTGGCAGAACAATGTCCACCACACACACCAACATGCATTTTTGTTAGAACCTTTTTAGCTTGTCCTTGATCTAAACATAACAATAGTACACCATTTATATCTGTCCAATATAGATCTCCTTTTAATAATGTGTATCTCTAAGCTTGCAATCTGAGAGTTCTTTTCTGATTATCAGTCATAATAGCAGGACATTTACCCTCTTTGAGGTAGTACATGATATCAACATAATAAGGTTATGTTTCAATACTAGTTACTGTTGAATCTTGTATTTTTGCATTATTTATCTGAACCAAGTCCATATTCTCCTCAGTCATTAGCTTTTCTAGGCCTAATCCTCTTACTAATTTGGTAATGTGGATTTCCAAATTAAATTCTTGAATTCTATTTATCCATTTACATGTTTTTCCAGTAACTTCTGACTGAGAAAGAATATCCTTAATTGTTGCATGAGGTACATATGCAATAACTTATGCACAAACCAAATAAGGTCTGAATGATTTTACAGCTTTAAGAATAGCATATGCTTGTTTTCCCATCATTTTGTAGTTCAACTCTGTAGCTTGGAGGGATTTACTAAAAAATGCAATGGAATGCTCATAACCCTCCTCATCCTTTTGTAATAACACAATAGCAATTGTATGAAAAGATACAAATGAGAATAATGAGAATGACTTACTATAATCAGGGGACTTTAAAACAGGTGCTTCTTGGACTTCTTTCTTGATCTTTTTAAAAGCTGATTGTGCCTCTTCATTCCATTGGAACTTTGCATCCTTTTTCAATAATTTAACTATAGGCTTGACAATCTCTGCAAAGTTAGTAATAAATATTCTTACAAAATTAATCTTCCCTAAGAAAGATTGTACCCCTTTTATATTCCTTGGAGCAACGACCCTCTGAATTTCTTCTATCCTCTCTGGGTCAATTCTTACTCCCTCTTTTGATACTATATGTCATAATAATTTTCCTTATGTTACTGTAAATTGACATTTCTGGGATTCAAAGAAACACCATATTCCAAAGGTTTATTAAAAATATTTTCCAAATGTCCACAATGGTCTTCTACTTTCTTGGAATATGTTGTCAAGTCATCTTGATAAATTAACATGAATAAATCAATAAATTCTTTAAATGCAACATTCATAGCTCTCTGGAATGTTTCCCCTATATTTATAAGACCAAAAGGCATCTAATGTAGACATATGTTCCCCATGGAGTAGTGAATGCAGTTTTAAATTGCTCTGATTCTTTTACCAATACTTGGTTGTAACCTGAAAAACCATCCATCATTGACAATAAATCACAACTAGTAACTTTGTGCAACATTGCTTCCATGTTAGGCAAGGAATAATTATCTTTAAGAGAAGCAATATTCAAGTTCCTAAAATCAACACAAAGTCTTATATCTCTATTTTTTTTTCTTATTGGAAATAAGTTAGAAACCCAAGTTGAATGTCTTATGGGTTGAATAATCCCTGCATCTCTTAACTTCATCAATTCTTGTTTCATTCTGGGATCCAATAATGGGTTGATTGGTCTCTGATTTTATCCAAATGGCTTAGAATCTTGTTTGAGTGGGATCTCATGTTGAAAAAGGTCCTTTATATAGGCTTTCAAGTCCTCATTAGACTACACAAACACATGTTTGTATTTCCTTAACAACTTTATCAAATTTGTCCTAACATGAGAGTCTAACCTTTTTCCAATATATACTTTCTGGGGTGTGTTTTTTGATTCCAGATTTATTTCTTCTAAATATTCAATTTTAGCACTTCTCATTCTTGATAAATGATCATCTTGATTTTAGAACAATGCTTCTAATTCTACCAATCCTTTAGGAATCTGATTAGAACTTAACTGGACAACTTCATTTCCCAAAACAATATCTTTTCCATCAATCACCTCAACTAAAGAGTTACAATCTATAAGCTGGTCCTCATAATGGCCAAGGCATTGAATAAACCTGATAATATCTTGGTCAATGATCAACATAGAATTGGGAAATATTGAAATCTAATTTTTCAGTATTTTCTATGTCTTAGTAAACTGCATTTTTGAAGGTCTTCGGGGCATTTTTGGGCATGTCTTCCTCGAGGAATTCGGAAATACTGAGACCCTATTTTACTCCTTAGTTGGACATTTTCCAAGCTACTGAATACATTCAAGCTATAGAATTATCTACTAATATTCTAGTCCAGCGTGACCATGTTATTGAAGTCATTTTAAAGACTTTTAGAAATCAAAACATTCCTCTTTATCGGGTGGTTCGAGATGGTCAACATCCTCATCAAGGCAAGTGGCTAACTAAGGAACAAATTGAAGCACAATTTCCTCATTTATTGCAGTAGATTAGTTCAATGTGGCCCACTGCCTCTCAAGGGGGGAGGAATGATCAAGATGGAATTGGGAAATACTGAAATCTAATTTTTTAGTATTTTCTATGTCTTAGTAAATTGCATTTTTGAAGGTCTTTGGGGTATTTCTGGGCCTATCTTCCTCGGGGAAGGGTCTACAATTTTTTATTATCTTTCCAATGAAATAAATGGCTTGCAAATCATACCTAGGACTAGAAAGTTATGCCTTCTCCAAGTAGGCCTAAATTTTTATATAGATTTTTGAAATTTTGGTAGTTTTAATAAGTTTATTTGTAATAAACATTATGAGGACTCTTCATTTCATTTTCCAAGGTATTCTAGTGACCCTTGGGATCCATCATATTTGTATAAACTCTAATTTCGAATAGAATAGATCACTTTTTGGCTTGCAACGATGTTGTTAGTCTTCTAGTTTTTATATTGAGCTTGACAATACTGCACGTATCACACCAGTTATTGTAATCTGATTCATAAATCAGATCAGTCATCTTCAAAAACTTACCAATTGTAAATATTATCAGGGACAACTAGTCTATTCTTAAATTCCACTATTGATACCCCACTCAAAGTCAAATCACCATTTTTTAAAGCAACATTAGCAAGAAAATTTTCCATGATGTTTTTTGACCTCTCTATCCATTTAATTTTGAAGGCATAAAACAATTCAATCTGATCCAAAATAGCATGTTTATACATTTTTAATCTATCATTTTTCACAGCATACTTGGATCTAACTTGTGCTACTACAAGCTTAGAATCACCATAGACTTTTAGACATCTAATTCCATGCTTAGCAGCAATATTTAACCCTAAAAATAAAGCTTCATAGTTAGAAGTATTATTTGTACACTGAAATGTTAATAAAAAAGAGTAATTGAATGTTGTACCTGATGGAGAAATAAATAGGACACCAGCTCCTGATCCCTCTTTAGAACAAGCTCCATCAAAATACATCTACCATAAATCACCCTGCTATGTATTTAATTCTTCAATTAGTGGATCAACATTTTTGTATTGTGGGATAATCTTCTCTACTCTGAAATTTTCCATGTCTACATCCAGAGAACAATTAAGGTCAGTATTCTCATTTAGTTCAATCATATGAGGAGTCCTACTTTCCTAGGATACTTTGACATTATTTCCAACAATGTTGAAAGTAGAAAAAGATAAATCAAATTCAATACTTCCACCTGTTAGCATTTTTTCTTGCAAAACAACCTTAAGATAACAATATACTTGTATACTTGAATGCAAACTCCTATTTTATGCAAGAGAAAGGCTAATTAATGAGGATTGGATAAGATCCTCCTTCTTTTTTGAGCTCCATAGACTAAGGAAAGTATTACCTTTGAATTATTACTGATAATTTAGTATTTTAGTGGATGATAAGGATTCTCATCCTTTTACTTTTAAACTTTAGGAGGGGTAACCTAGTGATTCTCTCTTTAAGGAATCAACAAACTGAATTGTATCCAGTTGACACAATCCACTTGAATTCATCTTATGTGTTCTTAGTAACTAAAGTATATTTGATTTATTTTGTTGGATGAAGAAACCACTGCTTATCAAACTCTAAACCAGTGCCTATTCCTTGGGCAAAGAGTCAACGAAAACATAAATCCACATAAACAAATCAAGGAAATACTATAGAATGCCTTACAAACTATATGCAGCTCAAATTGAATGCCTTAAAAATTATCTTATCATTTCCATACCATTGCATCAAATCCTCACACTAATGCTTAACCCTCTGAAACTACTTATGAAACTTAGTTCTTTCCTTGAAAGAAACTCATAAATAATGAGATAAGTTACCTCGTAATTGGTATGTTCAGGATGCCTTACAAACCAAACATACAAGAGCCATATACATAAATATAAAGAGACAATAGCAATATGGAACAATAAACTGCACTATATTTAATTAATCTATTTTATTTCAATACATCCAGACAAGAAGCTTAAGAGATATGCAAAATTAGAAGTCTACCTTGCAATAAAATTTCTACAACTTGGGACCTACTCTGAAACTTTTGATGACAGGCTGAATAGAATTAGAAACCCCAAAAAATAGAGAAGCAACAGGAACCCCTAAAATAGAGAAAAGAAGGGATTAAATAGAAGAGGAAACCCTAAAAACTATATATGATTCACACATGTCCCTCTCTCAAATCTGATCTGCACTCATTCCTTCCTTTCCAGAAAAATCTCATCCTTCTCGATGACTTCAAAATCTGATTTTACTTGCTTTCCAAGTCTTCACGGTCTGATATATTTAATGAATTTTTAACTCTACTTGTCTTTTCAAATCTCCTTTACTCTACCACTAAGAAGCTCATCAAATCTGATTCCATTCGCTGAGAAAATATCCTTGAAATCTGATTTCATTCTTGGTTCAAAAACCTCCAGGAAAGCCTATATAAATCTGATTCAACAAATTAAAATATAAGTATTTTTTCTTTTCCTTCTGTGCAAATCTGATCTTCATAATCTAATCTTCATTCTGTTCAAATTTGCTATTATTTTGTAAAAATATGATCTCTCTATGTTGCAAAATTCTTCCCAGAATGCATATTTCAAATACTTTGTAAATAAAATATTGCATCAAACTGTACATTTGAACCATTAATTAATTTGAAAATTTTCATTTTATGCCTTTTAAGCCCAGAAGCCACCAGATTTTGACACTTGTCACATACTGATTCGCTACTTTATTCTGGTCTTCTTAACTCACCTTTAACCCCTTCTCATCTGGAGACTTGGCAACCAAGTAGTCTCTAGATCTCTTGATCTTCTTCTTAATCTTGAGTCTATCTGGAGACTTGGAGACTAACTTAGTCTCTAAGTCTCTGAATAAATTTTCTAACCATGGGTTTGTTGGGAGACTTGGGGACTAAGTTAGTCTCTAAGTCTCTAGATCTCACTTAACTGCACCTTAACTGCACCTTGAATACATTTAACCTTCACAATGGAGTCTCCAAGTCTCTGAATGCATCAACTAATCATGGTTAACTCTGGAGATCTCATGAATAAGCATAATCTTTCTAGCGACTATGCGACTACCATTAGTCACCTAGTCTCAGTGGTTTTCTCCTAACCACAGTTTCCTTCTGCGACCACGCGACTACACAGTCACCAAGTCTTACATGGTCAGGCACTTAACCACATGCATCTCATGACCATGTGAATGGAAATTATCTCTAGGTGATGGTGGTTTTATCCTCTGGTGGTTATCTTCATGCGACTTCATGACTAGCTGCCACGTGTCTCATCTGCCTTGTCATCATCAGTGCCACCTATTTGCAAAATTTCTTCCTGGTCGCTCAGGCATGCTTCCCAATACACCACCAACTATCCTCTGAGAATACATCCCAATGCATAGGTTTCCTGTACATGTGTGTGAAGAGAGCCTCCTGCTCTTCTTCACATTTACTTATGTTTTCCATTTTCCTTGTAAACATCTTAGTTTTCCATTGTGGGGGCAATGTGGGATTAAGTTTTTGAAAGTTTTTAAAGCCATTTGCATTTTTGCTCCAAAATAAAGGGGCACATTGTGGACTTAACTATCCAACCAAGAGGCCCACCAAATGGCCTCTTGGTTCTTTCTTCAAACCATAAAGTAAGTGCTTGCATATATAAATACTAAACACTTTTGCAGCCTGAGCAATGTGGGATATATCTTTGTGCATTTTTTCAACTTTCTGAGACTTCCCCAAATGATACTCACTCATGGCATTGTTTTATTGGTCTTTAAGACTTTCATTTCCCTCCATAGGGCTGGGCGCCCCTTCCTATGGTTTCAATTTTTGCATTTACTTCCTTTAAAATCTTCAAATCAGCCCTTCAAACTGGGCGCACCACTCTGTGATTTGCTAGTTTTTTTTCTTTCAAATAAAACTCATTTTACTCTCCAATGCTGGGTGCCATTTTCCATTGGCTATTGTTTTCAGTTATTTCATTTTAAAAAACATTAAAATAGCCTCCACTAGGCTGGGCACACTAAGTGTTGGTGCTTGATTTTGCACTATGAATGAACAAAAACCTTAAAACTATTCCTTGTTGTTTGGGCGCATCCTTCTTTGCTGGATTTGATTTGTATTTCTTTAAAAAAAACTTGAATATTGCCCCCTCATTACTGGGCACAACCCATGCTATTCATTTGTTGTTTTTTAAAATCTTAAACAAGCTTCATCTTTTCCCAAAAATGGGCGCAGGCTACCTTTGGTTTCATTTGAACTTTCAAATGAAAAGAAAAAATTTAAAACACCCCCATCTCTTTCATGTTGGGTGCATCATGCTATTTTCTATTTTAGTTTGTTTGTTTTAAAAAAAAAACATTAAACACCTTCCTCTTGCCTGGGCTGCACACTTAACTTGGCTTCCTTTGCTGATTTCAATCAAAAACTTTAAAACCACAGTCCTCTTTGCATGGCTGGGTGCACCACTATTGCAATGGTTTTGTTTTTAAAAAGAACTTCCAACACTTTTCCCATTGAAAGCTCTGTTGTTTTGTTTTCCCTTTTAAAACATTAAATTTCTTGTTCCATCTGGTTTGCAGCTTTACTGTGGCTCACATATAATGTTTTTCTTTTTAAAAACTTCACCATATTTCCTCCTTCGTGCTGGATACTATGCACTTAACGTATTGGTTTTGTTTCATGCTTTTTCTTTTTAAAAAAATTAACCCATTTCCTCATGATGTTTGCAATATCCTCTTGCATTGACTCCAGTTAATAAAATTTACTAATTTCAAAGTGTTTTCAAAAAGTTCATCGGCTCTAGAAATGCTTTCATTATGCTAGTATATGTAACACCCCAAAATTGGCATCTTGCAACCCTAACCAATTTTGTTGCATTTGTCATTCTTCTAAATCATCAAAGTCCTATTGTACTAGGCAATTCTGAGTTTTGACTGACTCTACTCGACCTAAGTGTCAAATGCAGAAAATCCTAAATTTGCATTAATCATACATTATATTTAATTCCTAAATATCAATTGGCAAAACAAACCTTATGATTGAATTAATTTAATTATAATGTCCTAGCACTTTAATTAAATTAAATTCACCCTCTTTAGCTAAGACACATAAAAAGGGAATTAAAGCTATTTAATTATTAAATAAATATCCTCATTTTCAATAATTGAATTTAATTATTCAAATAATTGATAAAAAGCAATTATGAGGTCATATTCTATTTTATTAATTAAATATTGTCAACAAAATTTTCTCTCCTATTCAGAATTGGAAACTTCTCTTCAACTGTGCTTTAAAGAGAAAGAAAACAGTTAAATCATAAATAAAACAGTTAAAATCAAAGAAAGAAAACAGTTAAAGCAAAGGGAAAACAATTTATTGTATTCTTTTAAAGTAAGCTTTCTAATTTGAACTGGCTTTTCTATCTGTTTTATTTCAAAAAGGAAAGTTTCTATTCTGAACAACCTCTGAGTCTATAAAAGAACTCCCAATTCTCATTCAAACCCCTTCCTGAATTTCTAGTCATATGCATTGTTAGAATACTGAATTGTCGCTATATTCTTAGTTCATAATCTCATATAGAATAATCTCATTTTGCAATAGACTAATTTCAGTTTCTAGAATAATCTCATTGAAATCATGGCATAGTTTTAATCTCATTTCTAGTTTAAATGGATCATTTAGATTAATCTTGCATGTTTCATTTCTAGATTAATAATTGCATTGCATTCATGGAAGCATAAATCCTTCATTCTAGATTGGTCTATGGTTGTGAGACTCTTGTTTTGAGATCTATTTCAAAACCCCGTCTGGATAGAAGACAATAGGTTGAATCATACAGACAGGCAAGATGAATAATCTCATATTCATTCTTATGTGTATCTGATGAATAAGGACTATGTTGAAGTGCATGGTTGATTAATAAGGCCAAGTTTACCACATACAGAAGTAGACTATTGGAAAAAGTTAAACTACTGAAAGAGGTAGCTAATTGAAGCTTAAAAATATCTATCGCATATCAATGACCATGCGTGAGGAGATGAATGGAAATAGGGTCTACATGATCTTTAAATAGAATCAATTATGTTCACCTCCTCCATCAACCTTTCTTCTTGCCAATAATTTGAAGTAAGATCTTCTAACTATTCACATTGGTGTTCCACTTTTGAATGGGGGATTTATCTTTAAGCATCTGTTGATTAATCAGTGTAAAATTAACTTTTCAAAATTCTAAAAAAAGTTAATTAATCTTTTTAATAAGATTTTGTTAATCTCTTCTTAAGTTGAACGTTAAATAATCTCCCAAAAAAAGTAAGAACAATTAAGGGAAAGAGTAAATGAAGACTTTAAAAGTCGTTATTTCAACACAAAAGTTCAAATTTTTGGGTACACAAAGAGAATTGTTTGACCAAATGCCTCTAAGAAATGTGATCTCAAGAAATAAAATGCAACATGAAAAATTCATTAAAAAAAAATCTTTAAAATTCATTGTGTCAATGATTACCAAGACATTTATTATTTCTTTACATAAAGAAAATTATTTCAAAAAAAATCTACTAGAATTCTTGTTTACACTTAATTCCAAACTCTTCAGCGAACATTCATTAACACAAAATTTGTCCATAACAATTATAATTTTTCTTATATTAATCATAGAGGGTAAAAAACAATAACATGATGACATTATTTTGCCATTAGTATACTTAGAGGAAAAACACAAACAGAAAGCATTACCGGCAGATAGCAAGCATCACCGGTGAACCACAAGCAGTATCGGTGAAATGCAAGCATACCCGATAGGACAAAGAATTTTGAGAAAAGTGCTAAGTATAAATGTGACAAGCATCACTGGCGAACACAAGCATCACCGGTGAACACAAGCATTACTGGCGAACACAAGTATTACCGGTGACACATTTTCTTGAATCAATCTAATAGGAATAGACAAGCATACCCAACGACATGTTCAGAGAAAGGAACACTGACGACCAAGAACATTGATCGTCAGAACCGACAGACAGAAAAGCCACAAATTGTGGATCTGATTTATACATGGCGGATAAGACAAAGTTATTCTATTTTGTAGAATTGTTTTTTGTTTTTTATGGTCATGCAATCTTTATTTAAATGCTTTAAAGCATCCTAATGGATCTAAAGCATATCTAACTACAGATCAAGATCAAGTTGTATATCTTGAATCTAGAGTTAAATCGCGAATGCATGAATCAAGAATTGAACCTAAGCTAGTATAAATAGATGTTCATACTCAATTGTGAGTACATGAATTCTTGATAATTGATAGCCATGAAGATCATCTAAGGAGCAGAAGGTAGAATTCATGCAAAGAGAAGAAACATAATAGATTAGTTAACAAGAACACACAGAGGCTACCGACGAGCAGATAAAGGTAATACTCAATCATGGAAGGATGATTAATAGTATTTTTGGAGCTTCATAGGATCTGTTTATCAGCAATTGAAGATTGCATTTATCATCAGATCAAAGACCTATATAGTTACATTCTAACAAGTGCATCGCATCTAAAATCCTTTTGTAGAAGGTGGACTTAACCATCCTTTGTAAATCTCTTAACAGAGTGCGCACTTAATAGGGTTGTTGAAAGCTTCAAACGAAGTAGATCTTAACAGGTCTCCACTGTAATACTCCTAATAGGGTAGGTCATCAAAAGTGACCAAAATTGTAAGCCTTAACCGACTCTTCTTATCTGCAGATAGTGAAGTTTTTGGGTAACAATCACCACCACAGTTTTTATTTCCTTAACAGGAGTTTTCTGCGATATCATATCTTGTGTTATGTGTTATCAAATTTCATGTATGTTTCTTTTACTATTACACATTAAATGGAATGTATGATATGATCTCATATGCATAAAGGAAGATGAACAGATAGATACGTTATTTTACAAACTGATGACTAAGGGTTAATGGGCTAACCAAGAAAAGTTTTAGAGGTACTGATTCACCCCTCCCCTCTCAGTACAAATTATCTCAATATAATTCCAACAATTGGTATCAGAGCTAAGTCTCTCTCTTGAAAAGCTTAAAGACTTGAGAGGAAAGATCAGAGCAATGGATAAATTTAGACTGGATATGACTATTGAGAATGAGTAGTTACAGATGCAAATAAACTATGAGCAGTATAAGGAGGCAAAGATAAAGATAAGAAAACTTCTTGATGAAAGACAAATTATGGCAACCAAGCTGAATGAGAAAGACTACAAAGAAATGGAAATACAAGAGTATTTTGAAGTAGCAGAATCATCAATGAACAAAGCTTCAAATGCATCAGCTGAAGAGATCACAAGTATGCAAGAGATCAATCTACATCTGACAGATCAAATCAAGATGCTACAAATTGGTCAAGAGACTCAAATGGTAAAAATGATTGATGTTATGAATGATGCAAGAAAAGCTTAAAATGAAAGAACACTAGCTATTGATGACATGAGGAAAATTACAGAGAAGCTACAAGAAAAAGAGTCAGAGATTCAAAGACTCACTGAGCATCACCATGAGGTCACCAATTAGATTATTCTTATGAGTCAAGAAGAAAACAAATTAAATACAGAACTCATAGAAAGAATACAGACCATTGGTGAACTAAGGGAAGAAAATGAAAAAATAAAGCATGAAATCAGAGTTCAGATTCAACACAATGAACGGATCAAAAAGGCTGAGGATAGCAACAAACAGATGGATGAATTTCTTGATGGACAAAGAAGAGTCAACAACTACACAGGATTAGGGTATAATGAGAATGGAGAATCCTCTAATCAAACTGATAAGAGGAATGCTTTCACAACCCCAAGATCCAAGATGTTGTCATGCAATCATTGTGGAAAACTAGGACACACCTCAAACATCTACAGAAGCAAAATGAAAGGTATTTCTCAAGCACAATCTACTTTTATTGGTAATTGTTATAAATGGCAAAAGAAAGGACACAAGGCACATGAGTGTAGATCCAAAGTGATAAATCTAAAGAGAAAAACCTATATGGACAAATACTGTCCTACATGCAAGATGAATGGGCAAACACATGAGGAATGCTAGAAAAAGAACAATAAAGCTTGGACTTAGAAAGAAACTGATAAAAGCTACAAACCAACCAGAGAGGGTAACTCATATGTTTGGGACTATAACACATGGGCAAATTGCACAGCATGTGGAAGGTATGGTCATATTGCTACCAACTGTATGAGAAAATGGACCAGAAGGTTAAGAGGATGGTCCAATCCAGGTATGGCATGCTTACACTATCATAAAGTTGGACATGTGATAAAAGATTGCAAAGACTGATTGACAGACACAAATACTCATCCCAATGGAAACACCATTGATGACATCAAAAGAATGAGAAACAAGATGTGGGTAAATGCCACAAACACTGAAGGTGCTAGTACAAGCAATGCAAATGATGAAACCCCATCCAGTACTGGATCTGGTGACATCACTACATCTAACTAGATTGCACAAGTAAGTATGGAACTGCATTATCACAAGTTCTATTATGCATCAGTTCCATTACACATAGTTCATATTGTCATATAGGCATGAATAAAGATGCAATATATTGTTACTTGTTAATCTACTATAAATCAAAAATTCATTATTGGGCACAGTCTACATTGGTGAACACACACAGAAAAGACATGCAATACTTACCAGAATATATCAGTCATTACACAAATTGTATGTAACCCGACAAGTATTGGTATACACTAAATCTACAAAAGCTGTTGTCACAATATCACCGATTATCATCGATAAAGTCTCCAACACTACTAAGCTACCTTGACACTTTGCAAAGACACCAGACGAGTTGTGAATGTATTTACCAATGGAGGTAGTCTTCATAAATCGACAAAGTTGGTAAGCATTAATGACAACTCAGGGCACCAAAAAGTATAAAAGCCCGACGGGTAAGCTCAAATTCACACCCGCGATTTTTGAGAAACGTAGAGCAGAGCAAAGTGATTTTGAGTAGTTTGAGAAGTGACCCAATAGAAGTCATTCACTGAGCATACAAATTCGAAGGAGATCACAGACATTCAGTAAGTTCATTCACTCACTGATAAGCACTATTTTGATTTACGGAAAAGCCCTAAAATCTTGAAAATGATGGCATTGACATCTAGGGTAGAGAAAATTAAGGATGACAAGAAGAAACCATTTAACCTATTTAAAAGAGGGGCATGTGCAGAAACAAATTACAAGTTACATCCTGAGATTGCCTCTCAACTAGATGATTCTGGAGCATTCTCCCAAATCCCAGCTAGGGTTTTATTGGTCGAGGACATTAGGTCCTATATACACTGCAAGATCTCAGAGATAGGAGATCTAGACCTAGACAATGCCTATAAGGCACTTTGTGATGATGGTGGCAAGCTAAA
>MU228446.1:203340-222761 GCA_018584345.1 Thuja plicata
GCAAGTTTCTTTCAAGGAAAGAATTAAATGTTGTAAGTAATTTCAAGGAGCATACTACTTTGTTTAAAGATTTGATACAATAGATTTGAGGTGACAAGATAACTTGTAAGGCAATTTATCTGAGTTGTATGTGAACTGTAAGGCAGTTTACTGTGTTTTATTTATATGATATCTTAGCTTATATTTGACTCTATAGCCCAAAGGATAGGCACTGGTTCAGAAAACAGTCTGATTATCCATCTGTGTCTGAGTTGTTTCAATATATCAAAACCAAATCAATTAAAATACTTTGTTACTAAGAACATACAAGTTGAACTTGTTAAGGACCTCTGTCAGCAGGACACTGTCCATATTATTGATTCCTTGAAGAGTGAATCTTTTAGGTTATCCCTCCTATAAAGAAAAGGAAGAAGGATGAGAATCCTTGTATCACTGGTTGTTGTTATGCTTATAACTATGGTTTGTATGGTAATATCTTGTTTATGGATATGCTTGGTCATTTGTAAGATAATTCATAAGTTGGTTCAGTAAAGATACATAACAAATCAGTGTCCACATCAACAAATACTGTGTAAACAACAATCTTAAGAGATAAAACTTGCCTGAGTATTTGTGGAGCTCAAAAAAGAAGAAGGACCTTATCCAGTCCTTAGCAATTAGGCTTTTCTTGTCTCTGAATCAGAATTAGAAGGTACAGTGTTCAAATAGACATTTCAAGCATTGTGGTTCATACAAGAAAAATCCCTAACATCTGGTTTATTTGAAAGATTAAATTCTTCAGGTTGTTCTATGTATACTTCTTCCTTCAAGTCACCATTCAGAAAAGCTGACTTTACATCCATTTGATAAAATTTAAAGTCTTTGAATTTTGCATAGGCCAAGAATAATTTTATGGCTTCTAGTCTGCTCATAGGGGCAAATGTATTAGTGTAGTCTATTCCTTCTCTCTGTGCATATCCTTTACATACCAATCTTGCTTTGTTTCTTACTACTATACCATATTCATTCATCTTGTTTCCGAATACCCACTTTGTTCCAATCATGTTTTTGTCACTGGGTCTAGGGACCAATTCCCATGTATCATTCTTAATTATATGATCTAATTCTTCTTTCATTGCATTCTTCCAATCAAAATTATTACAAGCATCTTCAACACTTAAGGGTTCAATTTGTGAAAGTAAACATACGTCTTCATCCATTGCTAGACTTTTTGCTTTTGATCTGGTCAAAACACTTTTGCTTTGATCTCCAATGATATCATCTTTAGAGTGGTATCTAGATGTGAATTTAGGAACCTTCAATGTTACTTCTTCTTCTGTAATCTGTGATTCTTCTCTGCTTGATTCAGGGTCATTGCATGAGACATCAATGCAATCAAACATTTCTTCAATAATAGTATATTTTCTGCTAGGCCTGGGTTCATCTTCAATCATAGGTGCATATTCATAGTATCTCTCTTGAACCATAAAATTCTCATGAAATTTTACATGAGTAATTTCAATTACCTTTTTCAATCTCAAATTGAAACATCTGTATGCTTTGCTTTTTTTAGAGTAACCAAAGAAAATACCTTCATCACTTTTGGCATCAAACTTACCAACACCATCATCTCTCTTGATGTAGCAGTTGCTGCCAAAGATTATAAAATACTTTACTATAGGTATATTACCAAACCAAAGTTCACAGGGTTTCTTATCTGCGCCTGGCCTCAATTAAGTTCTATTGATAGTATAGATTGCTGTATTCACTGCATCTCTCCAATATGTGTATGCAACTTTTTCTTCAATCATCATAGTGCACATTGTATCAAGTATAATCCTGTGCCTCCTTCCTACTATGCCATTTTGTTGAGGTGCTCTAGGAGCACTCAACTGTCTTTTTATTCCATGTTCTTCACAGTAATCATAAAACTGATTAGAGGTGAACTCTCCTCCTCTATCTGATCTCAAACATTTCAGTTTTAATCCAAATTCATTCTCAACCTTAGCTTTGAATATTTTGAACTTCTCAAAGGCTTCAAATTTATCCTTTAAGAATGCAACCCACATCATCCTTGAAAAACCATCAACAAACAAAATGAAATATTGTTCTCCGTAGTATGATCTTGTTTGGGTAGGACCACATAAATCTGTATGCACTAGGTCCAATTTGTTTTTAGTTGTGTTCTGCTTGCTTCTGAAAGAAATCCTTACATGCTTTTCCATAACACATTCCCTGCACATTGTGTTAACTGGTCTTGCAATACTAGGAAGGTCTCTGACTACCTTGACATTACTTATCTTTACTATGTTATCAAAATTGATATGATAGAGTCTCTTGTGCCATAACCAACTGTCATCCACTTTTGCAACAAAACAAATTACATTAGAATTGAGCTAAAAAAACATTACCTTTTAATTTGGATCCTGATGCAATCATGTCTCCATCCTTTTTGTTAATGATGCACTTGTTGTCTTTGAACTCCAAATGATAACCTTTTTCAAGTAGCTATCCAACAGTTAGCAAGTTATGATGTAATCCATCAACATATAGAACATCATCTGTCTTGTTCTTTCCATCCAAGGTGATAGGACCTCTACCTATGATAGGTTTAGGAGTGTTATCTCCAAATATAACCATACCACCTTTGTATTTGTCTAAATGAACATATCTATCTTTGTCACCTATCATATGATGAGAGCATCCACTGTCAATGATCCAATCAGTTCTAATGCCTGCTTTGGAAATTAGGGCTAACTCTTGTTCTTCCTTTTCATCTGCAATGTCCATTTCCTCAAGAAAATTTTCCATGTCTCTAAGGGAAATGAATCCAATTTCATCCTCTCCTAAATCCTCATCATTTACACCTTCTTTAGCATGGTAACATTTCTTCTTATATTGAAGTTTGTAATCAGATCTGAACTTATTGACTCTTGTGGGACACTTAGATGCAAAGTGACCAATCTTGTTGCATGAAAAACATTTGAATGAAATTTGTCCTTCATATTTTCCTTTTCCTTTCTTTTATCTTTTAGAAATCATAGAAATGATATCTTCTAGTTCTTCATCAACTTCTTATTTCTCATTATGGCTAGAGATGTATAAGGATTTCTTACCATGGACTGAGGCTTTGAAAGCTGTTTCACTTTTAGGTTCAGTCTTCAATCTTGATATCTCAAATGTATAGATTTTACTGATCAAGGTCTCTCTCTTGAAGTCTTGTGAGAATTGCATGGTTTCCTCTAGAATTCTTATCTTGTTTTCATAGTCTGATGTTAAGGTAGTTAACAGCTTGTCCATTATATCTTGTTCTGATATTTCTCCACCATTGTTTCTGATTCCAGATACTGCTATTTATCCTTTGATTGTAAGCTCTAATGTTTTCTTCAGGTAACATCTCAAGACTGTTGTGTTTCTTTTTCCATGTCTTCTTGCATGTATTCTTTTCCTAAATATCTCCTTCAAACATATCTTCTAAATACTTCCATATGGTGTATGCTCTGTCAATTTTCTTGATCTCAGAAAATTCACTGTCGAATAGGGTGTTGATCAGTGCTTCTTTAGCAATTGCATTATTGGTAAATGTTTCCTTTTGTCTATTAGTAGCATCATCCTTTGCAAGGTCTTTTAGAGATGGAATAACACCTTCTTGTGTAGCTATCTCAAAGATCTCAAAGCCAACACACTGTAGATGTGTTATCATTTTGTTTTTCCAATTCAGATAATTTTCTCCATCGAACTTAGGGCTCTTTTTTTTGAAGTAAGACATCTAATCTACCTTAAGCTATTAGGCTTCTTCTCCAAGGCACCTTTCTCTGATACCAATTCTTAGAATAGTCCCAAAGGATAACTGAGAGCGGGGGGGGGGGGGGGGGGTNGGGGGCTGAATCAGTTATCAGTAACTTTAATTCTTTTTACTTCTTTAACTAGAGAATACAATAAAGTAAATACACATTCAGATAACATAGTACACAACATAAAATTTGATTACGGGGAAACCAAATGGTAAAAACCCCAGTGGGAATTAGCACCCATAATGAACTATACTTGTTTATATTAATCCCTATTAGAAGATCTTGCAACCCTGTTAGGATTTGTTATTTACAAAGCAATAAGTATAGTGACCTGGTTAAGGGTCTGACCCTGTTAGGAGTCTTTTACAAATAACCCTGTTAGGGGTGGTGGACTCACTGTCCAAAAGCTCACTGCTTCAATGGTGAAGGATACAACTTTTTGTAGAATACATATGCACTATATTTGATGATGAACTATATAGTAGACCTGCTATCTTGATCAGTTCTAATGTATTGTAATCTTCTACTTCTTCTTCACATAGACTCTTGATGAATGAACCACAACTAATATTCTGCTCTTTACATTTTCTGTCTCTTTTCTTATTATTCACACTTAGTGTGTCAAAAATGACTTGTTATAAGTATCTTCCTCAATGTATGGGATCATGTTACCTGTAAGACAACTCTTCATAACATCCTTGTTGGCTCTACTAAGCACACAAACAATATTAAGTCCACGCAACACAAACTGAATAGACACGACACTTCACTAAGTCAGCCTCACCAAATTAACTCTAACTTTGCAATCTTCTTAAAAAATGTTTGGCACCTTTAGATAACTATCATCAACTCATAACTAATCATGAATATACTCATGTATATTCTGAAGATAGGTACAACTCAAGAAACATGTTACATATGTCGGCTCTGAACATATACTCTTCCAGAACTGTAACTGCCAATTATAAAATTACACAACTTGACTGAAACATCATATCTAGATCTACGTGCATGAACATAACATACTAAGCATGTCTAATACATGTATCTAACCATGCAAGGCTTGATATCATCATTCTGATAAGTACATATAGAATCACTAATGTGTATTATATGTTGTCATTAATGACAAACATACAATCAATCAACTATACAGAATCAAATCTCCAACAGTTGGCTGGAAAATAAATAGAGTTTTCAATGTGTACCTAATAGAACAATAAGATGGGAGTAGTTTAATGAAATAGAGACTGCCTTATTGCATATTATTTTTGCATTATTCGAACAACTTTGCAAACATGTAAATCTAAAACAGAAGTAGACTATTGGAAAAAGTTAAACTGATGAAAGAGGTAGCTAACTGAAGCTTAAAAATATCTATCACATATCAATGACCATGCATGAGGAGATGAATGGAAATAGGGCCTGCATGATCTTCAAACAACATCAATTATCTTCACCTCCTCCATTAGCCTTTCTTCTTGCCAATAATTTGAAGTAAGATCTTCCAACTATTCACATTGGTGTTCCACTTTTGAATGGGGGAATTTATCTTTAAGCATTCATTGATTAATCAATGTAAAATTAACTTTTCCAAATTATAAAACAAGTTAATTAACCTTTTTAATAAGGTTTTTTTAATCTCTTCTTAAGTTGAAGGTTAAAGAATCTCTTGAAAAAATGTGAGAAACAATTAAGGGAAAGAGAAATGTGTTAGAATAGTCCCAAAGGATAACTGAGAGGGTGAATAAGTTATCAGTAACTTTAATTATTTTCTCTTCTTTAATTTAGATTAACATAAATTAAATTCTCATTTAGATAACACAGTACACAACACATAAATTGATTACGGGAAAACCAAATGGTAAAAACCCCGGTGGGAATTAGCACCCACAATGAACTATACTTGTTTATAGTAATCCCTGTTAGAAGATCTTGCAACCCTGTTAGGAGTTGTTCTTTACAAATAAATAATTATAGTGACCTAGTTAAGGGTCTGAACCTGTTAGGATTCTTTTACAAATAACCCTGTTAGGGGTGTGGACTCACTGTCCAAAAGCTCATTACTTCAATGGTGAAGGCTACAACCTTCAGAAGAATAGATATACACTATATTTGATGATGAAATTTTGAGTAGACCTGCTGTCTTGATAAGTTCCAATGTATAGTAATCTTCAACTGCTTATTCACATAGATCCTTGATGAATGAAACAACTCTGATATTCTACTCTGTACTTTTTTTTATCTCTGTTCTTATCATTCACACTTTTCACTTTCAAACAAACTGCTATAAGTATCTTCTTTAAAGTAGAAGGTCATGACGACTCTTGGAAATACTTCAACAACATCTTTGTTGGCTTAACTAAGCACACAAACAATATTAAGTCCATGCAACACAAACTAAACAGACACGATGCTTCACTAAGTCAGCTTCACCAAATCATCTCAAACAACACGATCCTGATGTTACATGATAGGCATGTTTAACCAAACATAGTTAACTCATAACTAATCATGAATATACACACACATATTGTGAAGATAGGCGCAACTAAAGAAACACGTTAAATACGTCAGCTCTAAATAGATATTCTTCCAGAACTGTAACTGCCAATAAAAGAATTACACAACTTGACTGAAACATCATATCTAGACTTACGTGTATGAATATAGTAACCAAGGCATGTCTACAACATGTATCTAACCATGCAAGGTTGGATAACACTATTCTGATAGGTTCTTATAGAATGCTGTTGTATATTATATTTTGTCATCAATGACAAACATACAATCAATCAACTACAGAGAAACAAATCTCCAACAATCTCCCCCTTTGACATTGATGGCAACATATGATTTTTAAAAACACCCTCTATTTATGGTGTCCTCTTTCTTTTACAATCTTCTTAATATCCTCATTAAGGATTTCTCTACACTATTGTAGTTCCTCTGACTATGTTTTTGTTCCATATATATACTCCCCTAGAGTATATTCTCCCCCTTAGTACATACTCCCCCTTTGACATCAATGGAAAAGGGTGTCATAAACCATTAGGCACAGGTACTACTCTAGAAGTAGAGTAGTCAACCATTTATCAGTCACAAAGGACTGATGTTCTTCCTGTACTCTCTAATCAGACTTAAGAGAGCGAATTACTCCCAACTTCTCTCTGAGATAATCAAAAGTATCTTCTGATAAAGGTTTTGTGAAAATATCTACCAACTGTTCTTTGGTGCTCCCATAGTCCAATTTCACTTATTTGTCTGCAACCTTTTCTCTTAGAAAATGGTACTTGATCTCTATGTGTTTTGTCTTTGCATGCATCACAGGGTTCTTAGACATGTTAATAGTGCTAGTGTTATCACATTGAATAACAATAGGATAATCAACCTGAATACCAAAGTCTTTAACCATTTGCTTGATCCAAACCATGGTTGAACAAATTTCAGTGCTGCTACAACATATTCAGCTTCTGCTGTTGGTTGAGAAATATAGTTCTTCTTCTTGCTTATCCAAGAAACCATCCTATCTCTAAGAAATACTGCTCCTCCTAAAGTACTCTTCCTATCATCAATACAACTAGCCCAATCTGCATCTGTATACACATGAAGTTGTACATTCTCTGATTTAGGATACCATAAACCATAGTCTATAGTTCCCTTTAGATATCTAAATATCCTCTTGATTTCCATTAGGTGATTCTTCTGTGGTTCAGCTACAAATCTTCCAACAATTCCAATTGCATTAGATATGTCAGGTCTAGATTGAGTTAGATAAATGAGTTTACCAATCATATATTTGTACAATGTTTTATCAACTACTATGGAATCATCATCTTTTGAAAGCTTGCTTCCTATTATCATAGGAGTGCATACTAGCTTAAAGTCTTCCATCTTGAAGGTCTTCAATATTTCCTTCACATATTTTGATTGATTAATGAATATACTTTTATCTGTCTGCTTTACATTTAGTCCCAAAAAGTATTTTATAGGACCAATCATGCTCATTTCAAATTCATTCTGCATTTCTTTTGCAAATGCTGCACTAAGCTTGTCATTACCTCCAAAGATAATGTCATCAACAAATATGGCAACTAGTAGTAATCCATTAGGTGTCTCTCTTATGAATAGGTTATAATTTGCTGCACCTTTCTTGAATCCAATCTTGGTAAGATAACCATCAAGTCTCTCATACCAAGATCTTGGGGCCTATTTAGGACCATAGAGTGCTTTCTTCAATCTACATACCATGTCTGGTTTATCTAAAAAATTAAATCCTTTAGGCTGTTCTATGTAGACTTCTTGTTTCAAGTCACCATTCATAAAAACTGACTTTACATCCATTTGATAAACTTTAAAGTCTTTGAATGTTGCATAGGCCAAGAAAAATTTAATGGCTTCCATTCTTCTCACAAGGGAAAATGTATCAATGTAGTCTATTCCTTCTCTCTGTGCATATTCTTTACATACCAATCTTGCTTTGTTTCTTACTACTGTACCTTCTTCATTCATCTTGTTTCTGAAGATCCACTTTGTTCTAATCACATTTTTTTTTCACTGGGTCTAGGAATCAATTCCCACATCTCATTCTTAATTATCTGATCTAATTCTTCTTTCATTACATTCTTCCAATCAGAATCATTACAAGCATCTTCAACACTTAAAGGTTCAATCTATGAAAGTAAAAATACCTTTTCATCCATTGTTAGAATTTTTGCTTTTGGTCTGGTCAAAACATTGCTGCTCTGATCTCCAATGATATCATCTTTAGAGTGGTATCTAGATGTGAATTTAGGAACCTTAGGTGTTACTTCTTCTTCTGTAATCTATGATTCTTCTTTGCTTGATTTGGGGTCATTGTAGGAGACATCAATACAATCAAACATTTCTTGAATAACAATATATTTGCTTCTAGGCCTAGGTTCATCTTCAATCATAGGTGCATATTCATAGTACCTCTCTTGAACCAAAAAATTCTCATCAATTTTTACATGAGTACTTTCAATTATCTTTTTCAATCTCAAATAGAAACATCTGCATGCTTTGCTTTTTGTAGTGTAACCAAGGAAAATACCTTCATCACTTCTAGCATCAAACTTACCAACACCATCATCTCTCTTGATGTAGTATTTTCTGCCAAAAACTCTAAAATACTTTACTATAGGTACATTACCAAACCAAAGTTTATAGGGTGTCTTATTTGTGCCTAGCCTCAGTTGAGTTCTATTGATAGTATAGACTATTGTATTTAATGCATCTCTCCAATATGTGTGCGCAACTTTTCCTTCAGTCATCATAGTGCACGCTGTATCAAGTATAATCATATTCCTCCTTTTTGTAATCCCATTCTATTGAGGGGTTCTAGGAGCACTCAACTATCTTTTTATTCCATGTTCTTTACAGTACTCATAAAAATGATCCAAGATGAACTCTCCTCCTCTATCTGATCTCAGACATTTCAGTTTTAATCCAAATTCATTCTCAACCTTAGCTTTGAATATTCTGAACTTCTCAAAGGCTTCAGACTTCTCTTTTAAAAATGCAACCCACATTATCCTTGAGAAATCATCAAAAAACAAAATGAAATACCTTTCTCCGTAGTATGATCTTGTTTGGGTAGGACCACATAAATCTATATGCACTAGGTCCAATTTGTTTTCAGCTGAGTTTTGCTTTCTTCTGAAAGAACCCCTTACATGCTTTATCATAACACATTCCCTACACATTGTGTCAACTAGTCTTGCAATACTTGGAAGGTCTCTAACTTCCTTGACATTACTAATCTTTTCTATGTTATCAAAATTGATATGATAGAGTCTCTTGTGCCATAACCAAGTATCATCCACTTTTGCAACAAAACAACTTACATCTGAATTAAGCTGAAAAATATTACCTTTCATTTTGGAGCCTGATGCAATCATTTCTCCATCCTTGTTGTTAATGATGCACTTTTTGTTTTTGAACTCCAAATGATAACCTTTTTCAAGTAGCTATCCAACACTTAGCAAGTTATGATATAATCCATCAACATACAGAACATCATCTGTCTTGTTCTTTCCATCCAAAGTGATAGGACCTCTGCCTATGATAGGTTTAGGAGTGTTATCTCCAAATCTAACCATACCACCTTTTCATTTGTCTAAATGAACAAATCTATCTTTGTCACCTGTCATATGGTGAGAGCATCCACTGTCAATGATCCAATCAGTTTTGATGTCTACTTTGGAAATTAGGGCTAACTCTTGTTCTTCCTTTTCATCTGCAATGTCCAATTCCTCGAGCAACTTTTCCATGTCTCTAAGGGAAATGAATCCAATTTCATCCTCTCCTGAATCTTCACGAATTACACCTTCTTCAACATGGTAATATTCCTTCTTATATTTAGGTTTGTAATCATATCTGAACTTCTTGACTCTTGTGGGATACTTAGATGCAAAGTGACCAATCTTGTTGCATGAAAAACATTTGAATGAAAGTTGTCCTTCATATTTTCCTTTTCCTTTATTTTCTCTTTTAGCAATCATAGCAATGATATCTTCTAGTTCTTCATCAACTTATTCTTTCTCATTATGGCTAGAGATGTATAAGGATTTGTTACCATGGACTAAGGCTTTGAAATCTATTTCACTTTTAGGTTTATTCTTTAATCTTGATATCTAAAATGTAGATATTTTACTGATCAAAGTTTCTCTCTTGAAGTCTTGTGAGAATTGCATGGTTTCCTCTAAAATACTTATCTTGTTTTCATAGTCTAATGTTAAGGTAGTTAACAACTTGTCCATTATATCTTCTTTTGAGATTTCTGCACCATTGTTTCTGATTCTAGAGACTACTTCATTTATCCTTTAATTGTAAGCTCTAATGTTCTCTTCATGTAACATCTCAAGACTATTGTATTTCTTTTTCCATGTCTTCTTTGCATGCATTCTTTCTTTGAATATCTCCTTCAAACATGTCTTCTAAATACTTCCATATTGTGTATGCCTTGTCTAATTTCTTGATCTCAGAAAATTCATTGTCAGATAGTACGCTTATAAGGGCTTCTTTGGCAACTGCATTAGCTGTGAATGTATCCTTCTATTTACTAGTAGCATCATCTCTTGATAGATATTTTAATGAGGGAATAACAACTTCTTGTGTGGCTATCTCAAAGATATCAAAACCAACACATTGTAGATGGGTTATCATTTTGTTTTTCCAATCTAGATAATTTTCTCCATTGAACTTAGGGCTCTCTTTTCTAAAGTAAGACATCTTATCTACCTTAAGCTGTTAGGCTTCTTCTCCAAGGCACTTGGCTCTGATACCAATTTTTAGAATAGTCCCAAAGGATAATTGAGAGGGGGGGGTGAATCAGTTATCAGTAACTTTAATTATTTTCTCTTCTCTAATTTAGATTAACATAAAGTAAATGCTCATTCAGATAACACAGTACACAACACATAATTTGATTACGGGGAAACCAAATGGTAAAAACCCCAGTGGGAATTAGCACCCATAATGAACTATACTTGTTTATAGTAATCCCTATTAGAAGATCTTGTAACCCTATTAGGAGTTGTTCTTTACAAAGAAATAAGTATAGTAACATGGTTAAGGGTCTGACCCTGTTAGGAGTCTTTTACAAATAACCTTGTTAGGGGTGTGTACTCACTATCCAAAAGCTCACTACTTCAATGGTGAAGGCTACAACCTTCAGAAGAACAAATATACACTATATCTGATGATGAACTATAGAGTAGACCTACTGTCTTGATAAGTTCCAATGTATAGTAATCTTCAACTGCTTATTCACATAGATTCTTGATGAATGAAACAACTCTGATATTCTGCTCTGTACTTTTTCTATCTCTGTTCTTATCATTCATGCTTTCTGCTTACAAATGAACTGCTATAAATATCTTCTTTAAAGTAGAAGGTCACGATGACTCTTGTAAACACTTCAACAACATATTTTTTAGCTTAACTAAGTACACAAACAATATTAAGTCCACACAACACAAACCAAATAGACGCGACGCTTCACTAAGTCAGCTTCACCAAATCATCTCAAAAAACATGATCTTGATGTTAGATGATAGGCGTGTTTAACCAAACATAGTTAACTCATAACTAATCATGAATATACACACGCATATCCTGAAGATAGGTGCAACTCAAGAAACACGTTAAATATATTGGCTCTGAATAGATACTCTTCTAGAACTGTAACTGCCAATAACGAAATTACACAACTTGACTGAAACATCATATCTGGACATGCGTGTATGAATATAGTAACCAAGGCATGTCTACAAAATGTATCTAACTGTGCAAGGTTGGATAACACTGTTCTGATAAGTTCTTACAGAATGCTATTATATATTATATGTTTTCATCAATGACAAACATACAATCAATCAACTGCACAGAAAAAAATCTCCAATAAAATGAAGACTTTAAAAGTCATTATTTCAACACAAAAGTTAAAATTTTTGGGCACACAAAGAAAATTGTTTGACAAAATACCTCTAAGAAATGTGATCTCAAGAAATACAATGCAACATGAAAAATTTACTAAAATAAAATCATTAAAATTCATTGTGTCAATGATTACCAAGACATTTATTATTTCTTTACATACAGAAAATTATTTCAAAACAAATCTACTAGAATTCTTATTTACACTTAATTCCAAACTCTTCAACGAACATTCATTAACACAAAATTTGTCCATAACAATTCTAATTTTTCTTATATTAATCAAAGAGGGTAAAAAATAATAACAGAGAGTCAATGGAACTATTTTTCTCTGATCAGACCATATTGATGTCCTACAACTAAGATATATATATAAAAAAATACTGAGATAAACAAAAAAAATGGAAAAATCATGTGAAAAATGTCTATCATAGAGTGTAAAAAAACAATAAAAGAGAGTCAACAGAACTATTTGTTGGAGATTTGATTCTGAAGAAGTTGATTGATTGTATGTGTGTTATTGATGACAACATATAATACACATCAATGATTCTGTATGTACTTATCAAAATGATGACATGAAGACTTGTGTGGTTAGATACATGCTGTAAAAATGTTTATTATGTTATGTTCATACACGCAGATCCAGATATGATGTTTCAGTTAAGTTGTGTAATTCTGTTATTGGCAGTTACAGTTTTGGAAGAGTATCTGTTCAGAGCTGACGTATGTAACATGTTTCTTGAGTTGTGCCTATCTTTAGGAGATGCATGTGTATATTCATGATTAGTTATGAGTTGATGAAGTTATCTAAATGTGCAAAACGTGTTTCAAGAAGATTACAAAGTTAGAGATAAATTGGTGAGGCCAACTTAATGAAGTGTCACATCTATTCAGTTTATACTTGTGCGGTTGTAATTATGCTTGCATGCTTAGTAGAGCTGACAAGGATGTTATGAAGAGTTGTCTTACAGGTCCCATGATCTCACACTTTGAGGAAGATACTTATAGCAAGTCATTTGTGATATGCTAAGTTTGAATGATACAAAAAGAGATGAAAGATGTACAGAGTAGATTATCAAGATAACAGGTCTACTCTATAGTTCATCATCATATATAGTGCATATCTGTTATACATAAGGTTGTAGCCTTCACCATTGAATTAGTGAGCTTTTGGACAATGAGTCCACCACCCCTAATAGGGTTATTTGTAAAAGACTCCTAACAGGGTCTGACCCTTAACTAGGTCACTATACTTATTGCATTGTAAAGTAAAACTCCTAACAGGGTTGAAATATCTTTTAACAAGGATTACTATAAACAAGTATAGTTATTTATGGGTGTTAATTTCCACCAGGGTTTTTACCATTTGGCTTCCCCGTAATCAAATTGTGTGTTGTGTACTGTGTTATCTGATCAAGCATTTACATTATTGTATTATGAAGTTAAGGAAGTAAAAAGAATTAAATTGACTGATAAAAGATTCACCCCCCTCTCTCATTTATCCTTTGGGACTATTCTAACAATTTGTATCAGAGCCAAGTTCCTTAGAGAAGAAGCCTAACAACTTAAGGTAGATCGGATGTCTTACTTCAGAAAAGAGAGCCCTAAGTTTGATGGAGAAAACTATTTGGATTGGAAAAACAAAATGATAACACATCTACAGTGTGTTGGCTTTGAGATCTTTGAAATTTCCACACAAGAATTTGTAATTCCATCTCTAAAACATCTTGCAAAGGATGATGCCACTAATAGACAAAAGGAAACATTTTCCAATAATGCAATTGCTAAAGTAGCCCTAATCAGCACCTTATCCGACAATGAATTTTTTGAGATCAAGAAAAATGACAGAGCATACACCATATGGAAGTATTTAGAAGATATGTTTGAAGGAGATATTTAGGCAAAGAATGCACGTAGGAAGACATGGAAAAATAAATACAATAGTCTTGAGATGTTACCTAAAGAAAACATCATAGCCTACAATCAAAGGATAAATGAAGCAGTCTCTGGAATAAAAAAAAATGGTGGAGAAATATCAGAAGAAGACATAATGGACAAGCTGTTAACTAGTTTAACATCAGACTATGAAAACAAGATAAGAATTCTAGAGGAAACCATGCAATTCTCACAAGACTTCAAGAGAGAGACTTTGATCAACAAAATCTCTTCATTTGAGATATCAAGATTGAAGACTGAACCTAAAAGTGAAACAACTTTCAAAGCTTTAGTCCATGGTAAGAAATCCTTACACATCTCCAGTCATAATGAGAAAGAAGAAGCTGATGAAGAATTAGAAGAAATCATTGCTATGATTGCTAAAAGAGAAAAGAAAGGAAAAGGGAAATATGAAGGACAACTTCCATTTAAATTTTTTTCATGCAACAAGATTGGTCACTTTGCATCTAAGTGCCCCACAAGAGTCAAGAAGTTTAGATCTGATTACAAACCCAAATATAAGAAGGAATGTTATCATGCTAAAGAAGGTGTAACTGATGAAGATTCAAGAGAAGATAAAATTGGATTCATTTCCCTTAGAGACATGGAAAGATTACTCAAGGAAATGGACATTGCAGATGAAAAAGAAGAACAATAGTTAGCCCTAATTTCCAAAGCAGACATCAGAACTGATTGGATCATTGATAGTGGATGCTCTCATCATATGACAAGTGACAAAGATAGATTTGTTCAATTAGACAAATACAAAGGTGGTATGGTTAGATTTGGAGATAACACTCCTAAACCTATCATAGGAAGAGGTTCTATCACCTTGGATGGAAAGAACAAGATAGATGATGTTCTATTTGTTGATGGGTTACATCATAATTTACTAAGTGTTGGACAACTACTTGACAAAGGTTATCATTTGGAATTCAAAGACAACAAGTGCATAATCAACAAGGATGGAAAAATGATTGCATCAGGCTCCAAAACAAAAGGTAATGTTTTTTAGCTCAACTTTGATGTAAGTTGTTTTGTTGCAAAAATTGATGACAGTTGGTTATGGCACAAGAGACTATGTCATATCAATTTTGATAACATAGTAAAGATAAGTAATAGCAAGGCAGTCAGAGACCTTCCTAGTATTGCAAGACCAGTTGACATAATATGCAGGGAATGTGTTATGGGAAAGCATGTAAGGAGTTCTTTCAAAAGAAAGCATAACTCAGTTGAAAACAAATTGGACTTAGTGCACACAGACCTATGTGGCCCTACCATAACAAGATCATACTATGGAGAAAAGTATTTTATTTTGTTTGTTGATGATTTTTCTAGGATGATGTGGGTTGCATTCTTAAAGGAAAAGTCTGAAACCTTTGAGAAGTTTAAAATATTCAAGGCTAAGGTTGAGAATGAATCTAGATTAAAACTGAAATGTCTAAGATCAGATAGAGGAGGAGAGTTCACCTCTGACCAGTTTTATGACTATTGTGAAGAACATGGAATTAAAAGACAGTTGAGTGCACCTAGAACCCCATAAAAGAATGGGATAGTAGAAAGGAGGAACATGATTATACTTGATACAACATACACTATGATGATTGAAGGAAATGTTGTGCACACATATTGGAGAGATATAGTGAATACAACAATCTATACTATCAACAAAACTCAATTGAGGCCAGGCACAGATAAGACACCCTATGAACTTTGGTTTGGTAATGTACCTACAGTAAAGTATTTCAAAATCTTTGGCAGAAAGTACTACATCAAGAGAGATGATAGTGTTGGTAAGTTTGATGCCAGAAGTGATGAAGGTATTTTTCTTGGTTACTCTACAAAAAGAAAAGCATACAAATGTTTCAATTTGAGATTGAAAAAGGTAATTGAAAGTACTCGTGTAAAAATTGATGAAAAGTTTATGGTTCAAAAGAGATACTATGAATATACACCTATGATTGAAGATGAACCCAGGCCTAGCAGCAGAGATACTATTATTGAAGAAATGTTTGATTGCATTGATGTCTCATGCAATGACCCTGAATCAAGTAGAAAAGAATCATAAATTATAGAAGAAGAAGTAACACCTAAGGTTCCTAAATTCACATCTAGATACCACTCAAAAGATGATATGATTAGAGATCAGAGTAGTAGTGTTTTGACTAGATCAAAAGCAAAAATCCTAGCAGTGGATGGAGAGGTATGTTTACTTTCACAGATTGAACCTTTAAGTGTTGAAGATGCTTGTAATGATTCTGATTAGAAGAATGCAATGAAAGAAGAATTAGATCAGATAATTAAAAATGATACATGGGAATAAGTCCCTAGACCCAGTGACAAAAATGTGATTGGAACAAAGTGGGTATTCAGAAACAAGATGAATGAAGATGGTACAGTAGTAATAAACAAAGCAAGATTGGTATGTAAAGGATATGCGCAGAGAGAAGGAATAGACTACACTGATACATTTTCCCTTGTGAGTAGAATGGAAGCCATTAAATTTTTCTTCGCCTATGCAACAATCAAAGACTTTAAAGTTTATCAAATGGATGTAAAGACAACTTTTCTGAATGGAGACTTGAAGGAAGTAGTTTACATAGATTACCCTGAAGGATTTAATCTTTTAGATGAACCAGACATGGTATGCAGATTGAAGAAAGCACTCTATGGTCTTAAACAGGCCCCAAGAGCTTGGTATGAGAGACTTGATGGTTATCATACCAAGACTGGATTCAAGAAAGGAGCAGTAGATTTAACTTATTCACAAGAGAGACACCTGATGGATTATTATTAGTTGCCTTATTTTTTGATGACATTATCTTTGGAGGAAATGACAAGCTCAGTACAATATTTGAAAAATAAATGTAGAATGAATTTGAAATGAGCATGATTGGTCCTATAAAATACTTTTTGGGACTAAGTGTAAAATAGACAGATAAAGGTATATTCATTAATCAGTCAAAATATGTGAAGGAAATATTGAAGACCTTCTAGATGGAAGACTGTAAGCCAGTATGCACTCCTATGATTATAGGAAGAAAGCCTTCAAAAGATGATGATTCCATAATAGTTGATAAGACATTGTAAAAATCTATGATTGGTAAACTCATTTATCTAACTCAATCTAGACCTAACATATCCTTTTCAGTTGGCATTATTATAAGATTTGCAGCTGAACCCAAGAAGAATCACCTAATGGTAATCAAGAGGATATTCATATATCTAAAGGGAACTATAGACTATGGTTTATGGTATCCTAAATCAGAGAATGTACAACTTCATGTGTATACAGATGTAGATTGGGTAGGTTGTATTGATGATAGGAAGAGAACTTTAGGAGGAATAGTATTTCTTTGAGACAGGCTGGTTTCTTGATAAGCAAGAAGCAGAACTGTATTTCTCAGTCAACAACAGAAGCTGAATATGTCGCAGCAGCACTGAATTGTTCAACCATGGTTTGGATCAAGTAGATGGTTAAAGACTTTGGTATTTAGATTGGTTATCCTATTGTTATTCACTGTGATAATACTAGCACTATCAACATGTCTAAGAACCCTATGATGCATGCAAAGACAAAACACATAGAGATAAAGTACCATTTTTTGAGAGAAAAGGTTGCAGACAAAGAAATAAAATTGGAGTATGTGAGCACCAAAGAATAGATGGTAGATATTTTCACAAAGCCCTTATCAAAGGATACTTTTGAGTATCTTAGGGAGAAGTTGGGAGTAATTTCCTCTCCTGAGTTTGTTTAGAAGAAGCAGCAAGAGCATCAGTCATTAAGCGACTGATGAATGGTTGACTACTCTACTTCTGGAGAAGTACCTGTGCCTAATGATTTATGGCACCCTTTTCCATTGATGTCAAAGGGTGAGTATATAGTAAGGGAGAGTATGTACTAAGGGCTGAGCATATACTCTGGGGGAGTATATACATAGAACATAAACACAGTCAGAAGAACTAAAGGAGTATAGAGGAATCCTTGATGAGGATATTGAGAAGATTGTAAAAGAAAGAGGACACCATGAACAACAGACATTTTTAGTATCATCTGTTGCCATTAATGTCAAAGGGGGAGATTGTTGGAGATGTGATTCTAAAGCAGTTGATTGATTGTATGTTTGTCATTGATGACAACATATAATACACAACAGTGATTTTGTATGTACTTATCAGAATGATGACATGAAGACTTGCATGGTTAGATACATGCTGTGGACATGTTTATTATATTATGTTCATACACGTAGATCCAGATATGATATTGATGAAGGGTGCTCCCCTTAATGCCACAAACACATAACAGAAACAGAGCAGCAACAATAATTTGCAAGAACAAAAAATGGGCTTCTTATTATCTCCACAAATGTGGAATTAAAAAATTTAATAATTACAATATGCAAAGCCACATGGGCATTCCCCTTACAATATTCTATAGGAAAAAGCCTTGAATTATTACCCAGATCTACCCAGAACTGCCCTAGACAACACTGCGGGACTTCTTTATATAGGCAATTTCCACCGCCCGAGAAGGTTCCAGAAATCTAGCCATTAAGATCGACTACCCTTAGCATTTAATTATTTTTCACTTTTATTACAAAAGGGTCAGTTTTAAATATTTAAAAAACATAAGATTAGGTAGCCCAACTTCCGAAAGCCATAACTTTTGAACCGTAGCTCCGACTGGCTATTATAACCACTTTTCGGAAAGGGGAGATCGCAATCTATAGTGCGTGACACATGAAGTTCCAATTAGCCAAGGGTTCAACCTCGATCTGGAGCCTCTAAGGTCCTGAAAAATTGAGCTCAAAGATTTTGCACCCTCAAATATCAATAGTAAATCCTTAATAACTTTGCCAATACAGATGATCTGGCAATGCAATTCAACTGACATTCTTATATGACTAAGATGAACCTTCACCTAGAAAACTAGAACATTCTGAGTTCAAACGACCAACTTACTAAAAATAGTAAGTTTCCAAAAATAGTAACTTTGTACAAAATAGCCCTTATTGAATAGAAAAAAACATATTTTTGGGTGATGCAAGATTGCCCTTACACCCAGGATGCTCCTCCATCAGACACCTAGGGTAATTTGAGAAGTGACCCTATCACGACTTAGGTGTGTAGAGGAAAACCAAGACGGTTAACCTCCTCCCTTGTCAGCCATGATGAATCTTCAACAGGTCATCCTTTCCACTTGACTAGATATTCTTCATATGTCCTGTTCCTTGTGCTTCTACCAAC
>MU228446.1:274072-288059 GCA_018584345.1 Thuja plicata
CACATACCCTGTGACATGTGCAGTGGATGTGAGTTTATGGTAGTTTCATGGTTATCCATGAGGATTGTAATCATGGTTATGTAAGTTGTATTTGATATGATTAATCAGATGGAATCTTTTGTTATAAGGTTAGTTGTGTTTTTCTTTAAGTAATTCAATGTCATGGGACCCTTGAGTCATGTAATCTATGTGAGTGTAAGACATGTGTATAAATGGTAATCGCTTCTGCATGATTGTATGTTTCTTTATGTTAACTTTTAAAAAAAAAATTATTCAGTACACATAGTGACATGTTTAGGTTAATCTCTCTTGGGTTCCCTAGCGGGGCGTTACAGTTGGTTCATTCATCAAGAGTCTATGTGAAGAAGTGAAAGATTGTAATACACTGGAACTGATCAAGACAACAGGTCTAATCTATAGTTGATCATTAGCTATAGTGCATATCTGTTATACAGAAGGTTGTAGCCTTCACCATTGAAGCAGTGAGCTTTTGGACAGTGAGTCCAGCACTCCTAATAGGGTTATTTGTAAAAGACTCCTAACAGGGTCTGACCCTTAACCAGGTCACTATACTTATTACATTGTAAAGTACAACTCCTAATAGGGTTGAAATATCTTCTAATAGGGATTACTATAAACAAGTATAGTTCTTTGTGAGTGTTAATTCCCACCAGGATTTTTACCATTTGGTTTCCCTGTAATTAAATTGTGTGTTGTGTACTGTGTTATCTAATTAAGCATTTACTTTATTGTATTCTAAAGTTAAGGAAGTAAAAATAATTAAAGTTACTAATAACTGATTCACCCCCACTCTCAGTTATCCTTTGGGACAATTCTAACACTATTTTTCTCTGATTAGACCATCCTGCTGTCCTACAATTGAGATATATAAAAAACATTACTGAGATAAACAAAAAAAAATTAGACAAATCATGTCAAAAAAGTCTATCATAAGAATAAAAAATAATAACACAGAATCAACATAACTATTTTACTTTGATCAGACCATACTGCTGTCCTACAACTGAGATATATATAAAAAAAATTACGGAGATAAATAAAAAAACTAGACAAATCACGTCAAAAATGTCAGCCATAAAGAATAAAAAATAATAACAGAAAGTCAACAAAACTATTTTTCTCTGATCACACCATACTGTTGTCCTACAACTGAGATATATAACTAAAACTACTGAGATAAACAAATCACATCAAAAATGTCTGATACGACTAAGTACAAAAAGGTAAATCAGCTATACATATTACTCATTTTTGCCCACTTTGGACATAACTTCTTCATGCACTGGCTTGCCTCTCTTCTCTTCTCTGGCTTCTGACTGCCTCCTATGAAATTTTGAGATAGCAGATTATAAACTAATAGCAGAGCATAAATAATAGTAACAGTAGAGACTTACAACTTCATAACTATCATAAAATATAGACAAAACACACATTGTATTTGAATATAATGAAGGCTAAAGGCCCTATCTCTAATGCTCTATTTTTTTATGATAGAGTACTTTGTTTTTGTTGCAGACTGAATAAAATTTTTACAAATATTTATTGCTCATTACAAAAAAATGTTGGCTGGAAAATAAATAGAGGTTTCAACGTGTACCTAACAAAACAATAAGATGAGAGTAGTTGACTGACATAGAGACTGCCTTATTACATATTATTTTTGCATTATTCGAACAACTTTGCAAAAATGTAAATCTAAAACAGAAGTAGACTATTGGAAAAAGTTAAACTAATGAAAGAGGTAGCTAACTAAAGATTAAAAATATCTATCGCATATCAATGACCACGCATGAGGAGATGAATGTAAACAGGGCCTGCATGATCTTCAAATAGCATCAATTATCTTCACCTCCTCCAGTAGCCTTTCTTCTTGCCAATAATTTGAAGTAAGATCTTCCAACTATTCACATTGGTGTTCCAATTTTGAGTGGGGGATTTATCTTTAAGCATTCGTTGATTAGTCAGTGCAACCCAAATTCTAAAACAAGTTAATTAACCTTTTTAATAAGCTTTTGTTAATCTCTTCTTAAGTTGAAGGTTAAAGAATCTCCCAAAAAAAAGTGAGAAACAATTAAGGGAAAGAGAAATCAAGAATTTAAATGTTGTCATTTCAACACAAAAGTTCAAATTTTTGGGTACACAAAGAGAACTGTTTGACAAAATGCCTCTAAGAAATGTGATCTCAAGAAATACAATGCAACATGAAAAATTCATTAAAATAAAATCATTAAAATTCATTGTGTTAATGATTACAAAGACATTTATTATTTCTTTACATAAAGTAAATTATTTCAAAAAAAATCTACTATAATTCTTATTTACACTTAATTCCAAACTCTTCAATGAACATTCATTAACACAAAATTTGAACATAACAATTCTAATTTTTCTTATATTAATCATACAGGGTAAAAAAAATAACAGAGAGTCAACAGAACTATTCTGCTTTGATCAGACCATATTGCGGTCCTACAACTGCGATATATTAAACAAACTACTGAGATAAACAAAAAAAAAGAGACAAATCACGTCAAAAATGTCTGTCATAAAGGGTAAAAAACCAATGACAGAGAGTCAACAGAATAATTTTGCTCTGATCAGACCATATTGCTATCCTACAACTGAGATATATAAAAAATTACTGAGATAAACAAAAAAAAATTGGACAAATCACGTCAAAAATGTCTGTCTTAAGAATAAAAAATAATAACAAAGAGTCAACAGAACTATTTTACTTTGATCAGACCATACTGCTATCCTATAACTGAGATATATAAAAAAAATTACTAAGATAAACAAAAAAAAAAAAGATAAATCACGTGAAAAATGTCTGTCATAAAGAATAAAAAACAATAACAGAGAGTCAATAGAACTATTTTGCTCTCATCAGACCATACTCCTATCCTGCAACTGAGATATATAAAAAAAACTACTGAGATAAACAAATCACATCAAAAATGTCTAATACGACTAAGTACAAAAATGTAAATTGGCTATACATATTACTCATTTTTGTCCACTTTGGACATAACTTCTTCATGCACTGGCTTGCCTCTCTTCTCTTCTCTGGCCTCTGACTACCTCCTGTGAAATTTTGAGACAACAGATTAGAAACTAATAACAGAGCATAAGTAACAGTAACAACAGAGACTTACAAGTTCATAACTATCATAAAAATATAGACAAAACACATTGTATTCGAACACAATGAAGTTTGAATGCCCTGTTTCTAATGCTCTATTTTTTTATGACAGATTGCTCTATTTTTATTACAGACTGAATACAATTTATACAAAGACTTATTTCTCATTACAAAAACATGTTGGCTGGAAAATAAATAGAGTTTTCAACATTTACCTAATAGAACAATAAGATGGCAGTAGTTGACTGAAACAGAGACTGCCTTATTGCATATTATTTTTGCATTATTTGAATAAATTTGCAAACATGTAAATCTAAAACAAAAGTAGACTATTGGAAAAAGTTAAACTGCTGAAAGAGGTAGCTAACTGAAGCTTAAAAATATCTATCACATATCAATGACCACGCGTGAGGAAATGAATCGAAACAGGGCCTGCATGATCTTCAAAAATCATCAATCATCTTCACCTCCTCCATCAGCCTTTCTTCTAGCCAATAATTTGAAGTAAGATCTTCCAACTATTCACATTGGTGTTCCACTTTTGAATGGGGGATTTATCTTTAAGCATTCATTGATTAGTCAGTGTAAAATTAACTTTTCCAAATTCTAAAACAAGTTAATTAACCTTTTTAATAAGCTTTTGTTAATCTCTTCTTAAGTTGAAGGTTAAAGAATCTCCTAAAAAAAAGTGAGAAACAATTAAGGGAAAGAGAAATGAAGACTTTAAAAGTCATTATTTCAACACAAAATTTCAAATTTTTGGGTACACAAAAAGAACTGTTTGACAAAATGCCTCTAAGAAATGTGATCTCAAGAAATACAATGCAGCATGAAAAATTCATTAAAATAAAATTATTAAAATTCATTGTATCAATGATTACCAAGACATTTATTATTTGTTTACATAAAGAAAATTATTTGAAAAAAAATATACTAGAATTCTTATTTACACTTAATTCCAAACTCTTGAACGAACATTCATTAACACAAAATTTGTCTATAACGATTCTAATTTTTCTCATATTAATCATAGAGGGTAAAAAACAATAACAGAGAGTCAACAGAACTATTTTTCTCTGATCAGACCATACTGTTGTGCTAAAACTGAGATATATTAAAAAAATTTCTGCGATAAACAAATATAAATGGAAAAATCACGTCAAAAATGTCTGTCATAGAGGGTAAAAAAACAATAACATAGAGTCAACGTGAACTATTTTTCTCTGATCAGACCATACTTCTATCCTACAACTGAGATATATAAAAAATTACTGAGATAAACAAAAAAAAATCAGACAAATCATGTCAAAAATGTCTGTCATAAGAATAAAAAACAATAACAAAGAGTCAACATAACTTTTTTGCTCTAATCAGACCATACTGTTGTCCTACAACTAAGATATATTAAAAAAATTACTGAGATAAACAAAAAAAAATGGACAAATCATGTCAAAAATGTTTGTCATAAAGAATAAAAAACAATAACAGAGAGTCAACGGAATTGTTTTACTCTGATCAGACCATACTGCTGTCCTAGAACTAAGATAAATTAAAAAAAAACTACTGAGATAAACAAATCACATCAAAAATGTCTGATACCACTAAGTAGAAAAAGGTAAATCGGCTATACATATTACTCATTTTTGTCCACTTTGGACATAACTTCTTCATGCATTGGCTTGCCTCTCTTCTCTTCTCTGGCCTCTGACTGCCTCCTATGAAATTTTGAGACAACATATTATAAACTAATAGCAGAGCATAAATAACAGTAACAACAGAGACCTACAACTTCATAACTATCATAAAAATATAGACAAAACACACATTGTATTCGAACACAATGAAGGCTAAATGCCCTGTTTCTAATGGTCTATTTTTTATGACAGAGTGCTCTATTTTTATTGCAGACTGAATAACATTTATACACAGACTTATTTCTCATTACAAAAACATGTTGGCTGGAAAATAAATAGAGTTTTCAACGTGTACCTAACAGAATAATAAGATGACAATAGTTGACTGAAATAGAGACTACCTTATTGCATATTGTTTTTGCATTACTTGAACAACATGTTGCAAACATGTAAATCTAAAATAGAAGTAGACTATTCAAAAAAGTTAAACTGCTAAAAGAGGTAGCTAACTGAAGCTTAAAAATATCTATCGCATATCAATGACCAAGCGCAAGGAGATGAATAGAAACGGGTCTTGCATGATCTTCAAACAACATCAATTATCTTCACCTCCTCTATCAGCCTTTCTTCTTGCTAATAATTTAAAGTAAGATCTTCCAACTATTCACATTGGTGTTCCACTTTTGAATGGGGGATTTATCTTTAAGCATTCGTTGATTAATAAGTTTAAAATTAACTTTTCCAAAATCTAAAACAAGTTAATTAACCTTTTTAATAAGCTTTTGTTAATCTCTTCTTAATTTGAAGGTTAAAGAATCTCCCAAAAAAAGTGAGAAACAATTAAGGAAAAGAGAAATGAAGACTTTAAAAGTCATTATTTCAACACAAAAATTCAAATTTTTGGGTACACAAAGAGAACTGTTTGACAAAATGCCTCTAAGAAATGTGATCTCAAGAAATACAATGCAGCATGAAAAATTCATTAAAATAAAATCATTAAAATTCATTGTGTCAATGATTACCAAGATATTTATTATTTCTTTACATAAAGAAAATTATTTCAAAAAAAATCTACTAGATTTTTTGTTTACACTTAATTCCAAACTTTTCAATGAACATTCATTAACACAAAATTTGTCCATAACAATTCTAATTTTTCTTATATTAATCATAGAGGGTAAAAAATAATAAGAGAGAGTCAACGAAACTATTTTTCTTTGATCAGACCATGTTGCTGTCCTACAACTGAGATATATAAAAAAATTTATTGACATAAACAAAAAAAATGGACAAATCATGTTAAAAATGTCTATCATAGAGGGTAAAAAATAATAATAGAATGTCAATGGAATTGTTTTTCTCTGATCAGACCATACTGTTGTGCTACAACTGAGATATATAAAAACATTATTGAGATGAATAAAAAAAATCAGACAAATCACGTCAAAAATGTAAGTCATAAGAATAAAAAACTATAACAAAGAGTCAACGAAACTATTTTGTTTTGATAAGACCATACTGCTATCCTACAACTGAGATATATATACAAAATTACCGAGATAAACAAAAAAAACTGGACAAATCACATCAAAAATGTCTGTCATAAAGAATAAAAAATAATAACAAAGAGTCGACGGAACTATTTTTCTCTGATCAGCCCGTACTGAAGTCCTACAAATGAGATATATAAAAAAAACTACTGAGATAAACAAATCACATAAAATTTTTATGATACAACTAAGTACAAAAAGGTAAATCGGCTATACATATTACTCATTTTTGTCCTCTTTGGATATAACTTCTTCATGCAGTGGCTTGCTTCTCTTCTCTTCTCTCGCCTCTGACTGCCTCCTATAAAATTTAGAGATAGCAGATTAGAAACTAATAGTAAAGCATAAATAACAGTAACAGCATAGACATACAACTTTATAACTATCATAAAAATATAGACAAAACACACATTGTATTCGAACACAATGAAGGCTAAATGCCCTGTTTCTAATGCTCTATTTTTTATGATGGTGTGCTTGATTTTTATTGCAGACTGAATAAGATTTTTATAGAGACTTATTGCTCATTACAAAAACATGTTTAATGGAAAACAAATAGAGTTTTCAACATGTACCTAACAGAGAAATAAGATGGCTATAGTTGACTGAAACAGAGACTGCCTTATTGCATATTTTTTTTGCATTATTTGAATAACTTTGCAAATATGTAAATCTAAAACAGAAGTAGACTATTGGAAAAAGTTAAAATGCTGAAAGAGGTAGCTAACTGAAGCTTAAAAATATCTATCGCATATCAATGACCACACGCGAGGAGATGAATGGAAACAGGGCCTGCATGATCTTCAAACAACATCAATTACCTTCACCTCCTCCATTAGCCTTTCTTCTTGCCAATAATTTGAAGTAAGATCTTCCAACTCTTAACATTGGTGTTCCACTTTTGAATATGAGATTTATCTTTAAGCCTTCATTGATTAATCATTGTAAAATTAACTTTTCCAAATTCTAAAACAAGTTAATTAACCTTTTTAATAAGCTTTTTTTAATCTCTTTTTAAGTTGAAGGTTAAAGAATCTCCCAAAAAAAAGTGAGAAACAATTAAGGGAAAGAGAAATGAAGACTTTAAAAGTCATTGTTTCAACACAAAAGTTCAAATTTTTGGGTACACAAAGAGAACTGTATGACAAAATGCCTCTATGAAATGTGATCTTAAGAAATACATTGCAGCATGAAAAATTCATTAAAATAAAATCATTAAAACTTATTATGTCAATGATTCCCAAGACATTTATTATTTCTTTACATAAAGAAAATTATTTTTAAAAAAATCTACTAGAATTCTTATTTACACTTAATTCCAAACTCTTTAATGAACATTTATTAACACAAGATTTGTCCATAACAATTCTAATTTTTCTTATATTAATCATAGATGGTAAAAAACAATAACAGAGAGTCAACGGAACTATTTTACTTTGATCAGACCATATTGCTGTCCTACAACTGAGATATATAAAAAAAACAACTGAGATAAATTAAAAAAATAGACAAATCACGTTAAAAATGTCTATCATAAAGGGTAAAAAAATAATAACAGAGAGTCAACGAAACTATTTTTCTCTAATCAAACCATACTGCTATTCTACAACTGAGATATATAAAAAAAATTACTGATATAACCAAAAAATAATCAGACAAATCACGTCAAAAATATTTGTCATAAGAATAAAAAATAATAACAGAGAGTCAACGGAAGTATTTTTCTCTGATCAGACCATACTACTGTCTTCCAACTGAGATATATAAAAAAAAATACAGAGATAAACAAAAAAAATTGGACAAGTCACGTCAAAAATGTCTGTCATAAAAAATCAAAAACAATAGCAGAGAGTGAACAGAGTTGTTTTTCTCTGATCAGGCCATGTTTCTATCCTACAACTAAGATATAAAAAAAAACTACTGAGATAAACAAATCACATCAAAAATGTCTGATACGTCTAAGTATAAAAAGGTAATTCGGCTATACATATTACTCATTTTTGTCCACTTTGGACATAACTTCTTCATGCACTGGCTTGCCTCTCTCCTCTTCTCTGGCCTCTGACTGCCTCCTGTGAATTTTGAGACAACAGATTAGAAACTAATAGCAGAGCATAAATAATAGTAATAACAGAGACTTACAACTTCATAACTATCATAAAAATATAGACAAAACACACACTGTATTCGAACATAATGAAGACTGAATGCCCTGTTTCTAATGCTCTATTTTTTTTATGACAGAGTGCTCTATTTTTATTGCAGACTGAATAACATTTTTAGAGAGACTTATTGCTCATTACAAAAACATGTTGGCTGGAAAATAAATAGAGTTTTCAACATGTACCTAATAGAACAATAAGATGGTAGTAGTTGACTGAAACAGAGATTGCCTTATTGCATATTATTTTTGCATTATTTGAACAACTTTGCATTATTTCTTTACATAAAGAAAATTATTTCAAAAAAAATCTACTAGAATTCTTGTTTACACTTAATTCCAAACTCTTCAACAAACATTCATTAACATAAAATTCATCCATAACAATTCTAATTTTTCTTATATTAATCATAGAGGGTAAAAAATAATAACAGAGAGTCAACGAAACTATTTTTCTTTGATCAGACCATATTGCTATCCTACAACTGAGATATATAAAAAAATACTGAGATGAACAAAAATAGAATGGACAAATCAAGTCAAAAATGTCTGTCATAGAGGGTAAAAAAATAATAACAGAGAGTCAATAGAACTGTTTTTCTCTTATTAGACCATACTGCTGTCCTACAACTGAGATATATAAAAAAATTACTAAGATAAACAAAAAATAATCGGACAAATCACGTCAAAAATGTCTGTCATAAGAATAAAAAAAATAACAGAGAGTCAACAGAATTGTTTTGCTCTAATCAGACCATAATGTTGTCCTACAACTGAGATATATAAAAAACATTACTGAGATAAACAAAAAAAACCAGACAAACCACACAAAAAATGTTTGTCATAAAGAATAAATAAAAATAATAGAGAGTCAATAGAACTGTTTTGCTCTGATCAGACCATAGTGTTGTCCTACAACTGAGATATATAAAAAAACTAACGAGATAAATAAATGATATCAAAAATGTCTGATACGAATAAGTACAAAAAGGTAAATCGGCTATACATATTAGTCATTTTTGTCCACTTTGGACATAACTTCTTCATGCACTGGCTTGCCTCTCTTCTCTTCTCTAGCCTCTGATTGCGTGCTGTGAAATTTTGGGACAACAGATTATAAACTAATAGCAGAGCATCAATAACAGTAACAAAAGACACTTACAACTTCATAACTATCATAAAAATATATACAAAACACACATTGTATTCAAAGACAATGAAGGCTGAACGCCGTGTTTCTAATGCTCTGTTTTTTTATGACAGAGTGCTCTATTTTTATTGGAGACTGAATAAAATTTTTACAGAGACTTATTTCTCATTACAAAAACATGTTGGCTGGAAAATAAATAGAGTTTTCAATGTGTACCTAACAAAACAATAAGATGGCAGTAGTTGACGGAAACATAGACTACCTTATTGCATATTATTTTTGTATTATTCGAACAACTTTGCAAACATGTAAATCTAAAACAGAAGTAGACTATTGGAAAAAGTTAATTTGCTAAAAGAGGTAGCTACCTGAAGCTTAGAAATATCTATCGCATATCAATAACCACGCGCGAGGAGATGAAAGGAAATAGGGCCAGCATGATCTTCAAATAGCATCAATTATCTTCACCTCCTCCATCAACCTTTCTTCTTGCCAATAATTTGAAGTAAGATCTTCCAAATATTCACATTGGTGTTCCACTTTTGAATGTGGCATTTATCTTTAAGCATTCATTGATTTATCAGTGTAAAATTAACTTTTCTATATTCTAAAACAAGTTAATTAACCTTTTTAACAAGATTTTGTTAATCTCTTCTTAAGATGAAGGTTAAAGAATCTCCCAAAAAAAAGTGAGAAACAATTAAGGGAAAGAGAAATGAAGACTTTAAAAGTCGTTTTTTCAACACAAAAGTTTAAATTTTTGGGTACCCAAACAGAACTGTTTGACAAAATGCCTCTAAGAAATGTGATCTCAAGAAATACAATGCAGCGTGAACAATTCATTAAATTAAAATCAGTAAAACTCATTATGTCAATGATTCTGAAGACATTTATTATTTCCTTGCATAAATAAAATTATTTTAAAAAAAATCTACTAAAATTCTTATTTACACTTAATTCCAAACTCTTCAACGAACATTCATTACCACAAAATTTGTCCATAACATGTCTAATTTTTCTTATATTAATCATAGAGGGTAAAAAACAATAACAGAGAGTCAACGAAACTGTTTTGCTTTGATTAGATCATATTGCTGTCCTACAACTGAGATATATAAAAAAAATTACTTAGATAAATAAAAAAAATGGACAAATCATGTAAAAAATGTCTGTCATAGAAGGTAAAAAACAATAACAAAGAGTCAACGGAACTATTTTTCTCTGATCAACCATACTACTGTCCTACAACTGAGATATATAAAATTTTTACTAGGATAAACAAAAAAAATCAGACAAATCACGTCAAAAATGTCTGTCACAAGAATAAAAAATAATAACAGAGAGTCAACGGAACTGTTTTGCTCTGATAAGACCATACTACTTTCCTACAACTGAGATATATAAAAAAAATTACTGAGATAAACAAAAAAAAATGGACAAATCACGTCAAAAATGTCTGTCATAAAGAATAAAAAAAATAACAGAGAGTCAACGAAACTATTTTTCTCTTATCAGACCATACTGCTATCCTACAACTGAGATATATAAAAAAAACTATTGAGATAAACAAATCATATAAAAAATGTCTGATATGACAAAGTACAAAAAGGTAAACCAGCTATACATATTACTCATTTTTGTCCACTTTGGACATAACTTCTTCATGCACTGGCTTGCCTCTCTTCTCTTCTCTGGCCTCTGACTGCCTCATGTGAAATTTTGAGATAGTAGATTCAAAACTATTAGCAGAGCATAAATAACAGTAACAACAGAGACTTACAACTTCATAACTATCATAAAAATATAGACAAAACACACATTGTATTCGAACATAATGAAGGCTGAATGCCTTGTTTGTAATGCTCTATTTTTTTTATGACAGAGTGCTTTGTTTTATTGCAGACTGAATAACATTTACAGAGACTTATTGCTCATTACAAAAACATGTTGGCTGGGAAATAAATAGAGTTTTCAATGTGTACCTAACAGAACAATAAGATGATAGTAGTTGACTAAAACAGAGACTGCCTTATTGCATATTATTTTTGCATTATTCGAACAACTTTGCAAACATATAAATATAAAACAGAAGTAGACTATTGGAAAAAGTTAAATTGCTGAAAGAGGTAGCTAACTGAAGCTTAAAAATATGTATCGCATATCAATGACCATGCATGATGAAGGGTGCTCCCCTTAATGCCACAAACACACAACAGAAACATAGAAACAACAACAATTTGCAAGAACATAAAATGGGCTTCTTATTATCTCCACAAAGGTGGATTTACAAACTTTCAGAATTACAATATGCAAAGCCTCATGGGCATTCCCCTTACAATATTCTATAGGACAAAGCCTTGAATTATTACCCAGATCTACCCATAACTGCCCTAGATAACACTACAAGCCTTCTTTATATAGGCAATTTCCACCGCCCGAGAAGGTTCCAAAAATCTAGCTATTAAGGCCGACAACCTTAAGCATTTGATTATTTTTCACTTTTATTACAGAAGGGTTGGATTTAAATATTTACAAAACATGAGATTAGGTAGCCCAACTTCCGAAAGCCATAACTTTTGAACCGTAGCTCCGATTGGCTATTATAACCACTTTTCGGAAAGGGGAGATCGCGATCTACAGTGCCTAACTTGTGAAGCACTAGTCAATCAGGGGTTTGACCTCGATCCAGAGCCTCTAAGGTCCTAAAAATTGATCTCAAATATTTTGCACCCTAAAATCTCAACAGTAAATCCTTAATAACTTTGCCAATACAGATGATCTGGCAATGAGATTCAATTGGAATTCTTATATGACTAAGATGAACCTTCACCTGGAAAATTAGAACATTCTGAGTTCAAACGACCAACTTACTAAAAATAGTAAGTTTCCAAGAATAGCATCTTTGTACAAAATAGCCCTTATTGAATAGAAAAACATATATTTTTGGGTGATGCAAGATTGCCCTTACACCCAGGATGCTCCTGCATCAGACACCTGGGGTAATTTGAGAAGTGACCCTATCACATCTCAAGTGTGCAGAGGAAAACCAAGATGGTTAACCTCCTCCCTTGTCAGCCATAATGAATCTTCAACAGGTCATCCTTTCCACTTGACCAGATATTCTTCATATGTGCTGTTCCTTGTGCTTCTACCAACATGACTGTCCAGTATGTCTTCAATCTCTTTGGTATCTGAACGACATGCTAGAATACTCCACTATGCCGCTATGATCTCATCTTCAACACCTCCTTCATGATACTCTATCAAATCAGAAATGTTAAACACTAGTGAAATATTCAGCTCACTAGGCAATTATACCTCTTATACATTTTCTGAATCATGCTTCTTCAGTATCTTGCATGGCCCAAACTTCTTCATTTTCAACTTGTTATATGTACCAACTGGAAATCGCTCCTTCCGCAAATGACCCATGACTTCATCCCCAACCTGAAATTCTTTGTGCCTCCTCTCATCTGCCTTAGCTTTATACTGTGCATTCATCTTGGCAATGTGCTTCCTCACCTCCTCATGGATGTTCTTCAAATGTTCTACAAAATCCTCAGCTTCAACGCTGCTTATTTATCCATTATCTATCTTCCTCAATTCAGATGCGTTTCTTGGACTACTTCAATATACAATCTGGAATGGTGATTTACCAGTGCTCCTGTTGACAAAATTATTGTATGCAAATTCTGCCTGTGGTAAAATCAAATCCCATCCTGTTGGCTTATCTCCAACCAAACATATCAGCAAATTTCCCAAACTCCTATTCACCACCTCTGTCTGTCCATCGGTCTGTGGATGATGTGATGAACTGAACTTCAAATCTATTTTTAACTTCTTCCGAAATGTACGCTAGAAATATCCAACAAACTTAGTGTCTCGATCTGAAACTATGGTCTTTGGAAAACCATGTAGCCTCACCACTTTTTCTAAAAAATAATTTTGCTACATGAACAACATCATTGGTCTTCTTGCAGGGAATGAAATGTGCCATCTTTGAGAATCTGTCAACCACCACAAAGATTGAATCATGTCCCCGCTAAGTCCTCGGTAAACCAAGAACAAAGTCCATACTGATATCCTCCTAAGGATTCTCTGGTATAGGTAATGGATGATACAACCCTGTATTCTGCTTCACTCCTTTTTCCATTTGACATACTCTGCAACTTTGTACAAACTTCTTCACATCTTGCTACAATTGTGGCCAATAATAATTCTCACTAACCAAAGAAAGAGTTTTATCACGACCAAAATGTCCAGCCAATCCTCCGCTATGCTTCTCCTTGATGAGATTCTCCCTCATAGAACTTTGCAGAATGCACAACT